>JAQGAZ010000511.1:0-57814 GCA_034692225.1 Polydesmus complanatus | reverse complement strand
ACCAAGCAAAAATCGCACTACAGGCGGTTTCGCACTTTAAGCGGTCGCACTATAAACGGTTTTTACTGTATTTCAATTCAAAATTGAAATGTTGAGCCAACTACTTCCTTTGGTAATTTTAAATTGCGTAATTTAAGAAATTACAGCAAAAATTGAGGAGTTAACCATGTTTTTAGCTGCCAACATTTTCGACACAGGTTTATCTTCTGCTGGTGGTGGTGTTTCAATAGTGTTAGCAGGCGCTGGGCTCGGAGCATTTGGTTTAAAAGGGCTGACGGAAACTGTTTGCGCTTTGGGCCGAGCAATTTGTGACTAAAATAATATTTTGCTGCATAAATTCTATTTAATATTAATTTTAGAAAATACTAACAATAGGGGTAACTTCATTTTTCGGTTTTGAAGAGTTGCCGCCAACTAAATAAGTAAAAAATAATCAAATTAATAATTATTTTCTCTTAAATCAAAAATAAATGTCGTACCAGATGTTCTATTTTGAGTAGCATTATTTGAAATCGACTTCACAATAGTTGTAAGATCTGAAAATTTGATAGAATTTTATTTTAACAAAAATATTTAATTATTTTGTGTTAAAATATATCTACTGTCGATTTTGCTTTCCAATTGCTTAACCGTTGATGTCAATTGAGTGACCTATTGACCAAGTGATAACATTATCTAAGTTATGTTTCAATCTAAATTTGTCACCTTTTTAAGTTATAAACTTAATAATTTTTACCTGTTTGCTCAATTGTTGGATTTGCGAGTCTAAAATTGAAAGAAATTAATTAGTTTATTAAATTATTAAGCATAAAATTTAATAAATACTCAATAAAATACTTACCAGCCATTTTGATGTTATTTAGTTAAAATCAATATTTTTTACTGGGGAGTTGAAGCGTTTCGAGGTCCTCGTAAACTTCATATCAACTAAATTCTCATCAAATCGCTCTCAATTTCTTTATCTTTTTTTTAGTAAATATTTGACGTTGATCGGAGGCGGTGACTAATGCAATAAAGGTGAGTAGACGTACAATTATAATTTGAACAAATCACATACGATTGATATAATCGGAAATTGATTTTCTAAGAATTCAAGTCGCAGCTCTATTAAATTCAACGAGATGTATATAAAAAATATTTATTTTCTAACGGTACATTTATTTCATTAGCGATCCGGTTTTTATCAATGAATCGTTTATCATTATAAATAAATATTACGTTAAACAAACATTGACAATGCACTCTTGTTTCTATTTTTTTCGGCATTCAAGATACAAAAAAAAATAATTAAGCAAATGCACAGAATTTGGAAAATATTCAAAGCGCATAAAATCTTCAAAAATTAAAGAAACAATTTAGTCATGCACTCCGTGTACAAAAAAAATCTAAACTTCGATCAGGACTTTGCATTTTTTTAAGACCTTAATTTAGCTTTTCCGGTGTGATTTATTTGTTTGCCTTGAGTTTTTTTTTTTTTTTTTTTATTACAATAATTTTTCTATTACCGGTATTTATGTTTTTTATTCTATTTTTTTATGGTACCGGTAATTAATAAAATTTATGCTTAATTTTTAACCAAACATAAATTTTATTTTACCGGTACAGTATTGACAATAGTTATCCGAATGCTATTTATATACAGTGTGATCCAGAATAAAGTACACGCACTTTAACAATAAAAAAACCATGTTTAAATGAGGTTCTATAAACTATACGGCAAGAGAGTGAACAACATTATTGCGTCCCTTGTCGATGGCGAGAGAGGGACGCCAAAATGGAGACATTTTGTTAAAATGTTTAGGCTATTATTTTGGCTAAAACATTTCTCATAGGAATATAGCTGCCGATTACAATGCATGTCGATGCTGCTGCCATGCAATTGATGACATCCTTTATGTAGACATCCTACTATAATTGCCTTTGCAATTCGTTCTTAGTTTGAAAAAGATTCAGAGAGATACAATTGTCTGTCAAAGTGTTTACACATTATTCTGGGTCACTCTGTACATAACATTATTGTATTTTCAAAAATTAGAATCAAAATATTTAAAATCTAAAAACCTCAATTAATCCCAACCAATTTTGACATTGTGTTTTTTATTGTCCGTTACTAAATAATCTATCAAGGGTTTAAAATACTCAATTAAAGGACCGGCATCCATTTCGTTTTTTCCAACAAGTAATTGCATCACTTCCGGCCAAGGTCTGGAAGATCCCATCTTCATCGCTTCTCTAAATTAGAAACGAATTTAAAAAAATTGTACAATATATTTTCATTTCGAAATGTTTACGAAAATTTTGATCCTGCGACAGTATTGTTGTAAATGTCGCAATGATGGAGAGGTTTCATCGGATCAGATGCGTTATATTCCCCAGCAAGTTCACATAACGCTTTATGAAACTGAAATTGGATTATGTTGGCAACAAAATATCTAAATATAAAATTTTTAAAAAAAATTAAGTCAAATCCATAGTTTTTGTTTTATATAAACACAATGAAGACCTATCGTAAGGTACATTTGCTGGAACGTGGTATTTTGCAGCTGGATCAAAGTCATTTACTGATCTTGGGGCAGCTGGCATTATTCCTTGGTATTCTCGTCTTTTAATTTAATCTCAAATTAATAATTTCATATTCAACCCATGAAAATGATTTATCAATGTACCGCATATTCCACCATTCTTCGTTCCATTTCGATTCAGGAATGTCTTCTCGAAAGACTCTCCAACGCCAATAGTCCAATACGTAACCAAATGGGAGGAAAGCCAATTTTTTCAGCGCCACATTAAAAAGAAAATTAATATCTTCCCCTAAATTATAATTTTTTAAAAAAAACCATTTATACATAAATACAATGGAATTTACTACCCAAAAAAAAAAATTTATACCAGTTGTCTCATTTGTATAATCGCTTAAATTGAATTTTGCCAAATGTTTTTTAGTTGCTACAGAAAGCGCCATCACGTCACCAATTGCTTCGTGAAAACCTATTATAATAGGTAATTAATGTAATTTTGATTAATAACAAAAAATTAATTGATAAAATTACCTGGGTTGGCACCATCTCGAAATAAGTAAGGTTGGATTTTATATTGTTGATCATATTGAATGTGGCCCATTTCATGATGAACCACGATTAAATCTTCATAACGAACCTCCGTACACATTTTAATTCTGCATTTAAATTAATTATTATAAGTAACAAATTAAAATTAGAAAAAAAACAATACAGTAGTTGGAATTTGATAGAAGAAAGAAAACAGTAATTTAATTTGACCTAAAATCATGACCATTGCAAAAATCCCATGCTGAAGCGTGACAAACGACTTCTCGATCTTCTGGGCGTTCAAACATAGAATTGTTCCAAAATGCGTCAGTCATTGGCTCCATTCCAAGAGAAACAAAAAAATCTTCAGCCATTCGAAACATTCGATCTACGGTATATTTCTGAATACAACAAAAGGTAACCATTCTAATTTTTAATACCAATATGGAATACAGTAATATTAAAAGCAATTGCCATATAGTACCTGATCCACCATTTCTGTAGTAACATCACTATCATCGCCAAATTTTATTGGTTTTGTTTTGTTATAAAGACTTGACCAATCTTGAGCCCACATATTTCCTAAAATAAACAAATGTTTATAAAAAAAATACAGTAATATATACATACTTTTTTTTTTTAAAATTAAAAATATCGATGTACCAAATAAATGCGCTGGAATTGGGCCAGTTTTTGACACATAGCCTTCCCCATATATTCTAACTAGCTTTCTACGAATATAAGCGTGTAATTGTAAGTAAAACGGTTTCAACTGATTCCATAAATCTTTAATTTGGTCTTCAAAGTTCTCGTCTTCATAAGGATATCTCCACAATTCTCCAAGATCATTCATTCCTTTTTTTTTAAAAAAAAAAATAATATTAGGAGAAAGAAATACCGGTATCGGTATTTTAAAAATATTTTTTTTACTAAAAACAACTTGCCATTTAATTTGGCTGCTTTGTTACTTAAAACAACGTAATTTTTATAATAAGGTTTAATTCGTTGTCCTACTTTGTCGTGCCATTGTGTCCACGCATCCAAAAGTTCTTCGTAATTGTAAGACTTCATTAATAAATCTGTTATTTCTACGTAATGTTTAAAAAAGAAAAGCATTTAAAAATCCATTTTCTACTCTTTAAACATTTATAATGTTCACCTGGTTCCAAATTTAAATCGCAAACTTCGGAGTTATTATATTTACATATTTTTGTTGTAGAATAAATTTCTTCCATTTTCGAAATATTTTTTTTCAATTGAGCAAAGAGATCTTCGGGAAGTGCCGCGGTTCCCAAAATAGACGCCAATTTAAATTGTCTTTTAGTACTTTCATCAGTGAAATTTGACCACTCAAATTTTGTAAAATTTTCCCAAGCCGCTTTAGTAAATTGAGCAATCCGTAAATCTACTTCTACCTGAAAAATATAAATAAAATGTTTTAATTTTAACTTTTAAAAAAAAACACAAGGTTTTTACAAAATGCGTTTTTAAAATTTCGGAACAGGCATTTTGCAGTGTAGACCTACGTACAGTATGATTAAAATTTAAGTGCAGTACTTTAACTTTTTGAGAAAAATAATAAAGAAAACCTTTGCAAATAAAAAAAAAATATTAGACGCATTATTACACCCAAAGACAACTTCATTTAGAAAAGAAAAAATACTGTATATGAAACTATTACCGTATTTAATCATTTCAATTTTAGCGAAAACTAAATTAATGATAACAATTTTCTAAAATTCACGTGAAAGTGCAAGTGAACAATTGAATTCAAATTATCTTAATTATTATTCATACACAGTACATCTAAAAATTAAAACAAGAAAAAATAAAGGTCCAAGGTAATTAAGAACTCAATGAAATTAAAATAAATCTAACTACTGTATTAATAGATCATTATTAAATTTAAAGAAAACCACTTTCAAATAAAATTGTTGTTAAGAAATGTATATGAGCAATAATATTATTATCCATACATAATTACAGTATTATCCATTGTAATGTATAAACTTAAAAAAAAATATATTTTTCAATAAATTCTCATTAAATGTAAAATTATTCAAAAACAATCCGTTGCCCAGTTGTACAAAGGTTAATTACATTTTGGCTAAAACGGCCGTCAAAGTACAAACAAAACAAAAAATTACCATAACTACTACCCTAACCAAAAGCTTTAAACAATGTGTTATTTACATAAAGCTAAGGCTTTATTTCAATTGTCACAATAATTAGTCAAGGTTCAAATTTATTTCGAAATTTTTTTTTGTAATTCAATACATTTTAAATTTACATAACATTGTCATTTTTTTCATAAAAATTCGACTTCCTTTAACAAACAAACCATGACTTATCATGGACTTCCTAAATACGCCAAATAATAATAGAGTTGTAAAACTGATTTACAAATTATTATTGTTATACAGAGTTATGAGTATTTAGTTTCATTAGTTATGAATAGCACACAAAATTAAGCCTACTCTACGAATATTATAAAATTTCATAAATTTCTACGCCGGTAGTTCTAATAAAAGCAACAATTTAGTATTCTAATTATTTAAATATTACCGTAAAATTATTAAAATAATTTATCAAAAGTAAATAGGGCCTAATAGTTAACAATGTAAAATATTAAAATTATTTGAAAACAAAACAATATCATACCATTTTTTCTTGATTTTCTGTAGTTATATTTGTATTATAGTTCCAGTTTGCCACTGCCGATTGATAACATAAATCTGAGATCGATGAATCGTAAAACTCTAAATATTCTTTCCCAGTTTCTTCATCATAAACTTCGCAGTTAGTAACCCAAAGAAAACCGCATAAAAATACGCTGATAACTTGATAAAATTTGATCATTTTAGATTTATTTTAAAAAACGAACATGTAACTAAAAAGCCATTAAACAGTGAACAAAATTGGTGTTGCTTCTCCCGCGGCTCGCTGTGGAATGAAAATAAATTGATTATTTTTTTTCTACCCTCCCCGGAGATGTATTTCAGAGGTAACAAAACACCTATCCAATTGACCAGCCAATAGCAATCGCTCCGCTACGGTTCATTACACCAGACTCCCAACAACACGCTAGAGTAGTCGTGAGGTGTAATAATGTTCACGCTTCAAAACTCATCAAACTAGTTTTACTCACAGCCCACACACACCAAACTTTAGTAATGGTTTTACACTTTTTTCTTCTTTTTTTTATAACCAATACCAGAAATGCATTGTTATTCTTGGCTAATTTATACGGCTTTGAATGTAATGTTACGTACTGTACGTATATTATTTGCTCAGCTGAGCGCACATTATTAAAAAAAAATCGGGAACATTGAAAAATTATACAAATGACAATGCTTTTTATGCCGCAATTACATCACCGCTAATTAAAAATTATTTAATAATACAAAAAAACAATTTTTACGTGTGCCGGTAATAAATTTTAATTTATTTTTTACAGTTTTTAACAAAATTAATGAAGAAAAAGAAAAGGCTTAGTTGGTAAAGTTAAGATTAATAAAATTATAAAACGATAACATGTTTACAGTACAGCATGTACTGTAATGTATTATGTTATGTAGGCCTACGTGTATTATTTGCTCACTGAGCGCACATTATTAAAAAAAAAAAATCCGAAAATTGAAAAATTATACAGTACATGTACTGCCCTTAAATGACAATGCTTTTAATGCGGCAATTATTACATCACCGCTGCTTAAAAATTATTTAATAATACAAAAAACAATTTTTACGTGTAATAAATTTTAATTTGTTTTTACAGATTTACATTATTATTTACAGTTTTTAACAGAATTAATGAAAAAAAAAAGCATAGTCTGCGAAGTTGTAAATAATGAATAAAAGATAAAATGCTAAATGCGGTTTGAAGATGAAAATTTACAAATTTCAAATCCCGATAGAAATAATTTCCTTCAAAAATAAAAAAAATTACTGGCAGTACTTGTCGAGCAATTTTTCTTTCCGAAATTGAACCTTGAAAAAAAATAAACTGCATCCACAATTTTACGTTGTAGCTTCCCTTTAGGGAAATTTCGTTTACCAATATTTACTCAATTATTTAACATTTTGGGTCAACAAGGTAGTTAACCAATGAAGCGCTATTTTTCCAGTTTAAACTGAATTTTACCGCAACGCAGTTTTACAAAAATATAATGATCGATTAAATACCTATTACTATATGTGCAAAGTTGAATAAATAAAAAAAATGCCAACAAAGTTCCGCATATTCATCGGGAAAACAAAATTATTATTTTTAGATCCAAATATAAACTACTGCCCTTAATATTATAGTGTAGGTTTAACCATTTTGAATTAAAACTAAGTTTTTCTTTTGTCATTAAAAACGCCATGTAGTTTATAAATTCTACGAGTACTTAATAGAAAAGACATTGCTGATCGTTAAAACTAATAATAAAAGAAAACGCGCATCACATAGCATATTGTAATAAAATAAATTATTGAAGAAAAAAAAATAACTTACATAGTATATTTCGCTAGATTCAGCTCCAATTTTAAAGTTTATAACCCGTTACATCTGGATCATCTTCAGCAATTCCGTGAGATGCCAGTTCTAGTAAAACGTTGTCAAAATAATTCGGATCTGGGAAACCATGGCCACTATAATTGGAACCGAATTCCGTTTTATGATGAATCTCATTCCATGTGATCACATTTAAATATCCGGTAGTCATTGAAGTTCCGATAGTAAATGTTAAGCGACGTTGCCAAGCGATACAAAGCATTCTCAAAATCTAAATTGTTTTCAAAATATTAACATCTTAAATTAAATACTGTAATAAAATATATCTCTGAACTTACTTTTCTTCCATCCTCGTTATCCGGTAAAAAGCAATAACGAGGAAAACCGCTAATGCGATAAGGTTGACCGGGTTGAGGATGATCTGGTCCCTACATAAAGGAAAGAAAATAATTCATTATCGTGTAAAAACTAAAAATCAAATCTAAATGTACCTGGATACCGCCTTCAAAATCATAAATTATGCATATAGTGTTACAGTCGGAATAACCCGGTAACGTCTCCTCAATACCATGATATTGCATGCTTCCCTCTGGTTGATTACCAAATTTTTTGCCATAAATTAATTTACAAGTAGGACATTGAACATGTGCTGTCTACAATTGAAATAAATAATTTAATAAAATGTAAATTAATTTGAAAATAAAATATTCTGACTCACCGTAGTTGCATTCTCCAGCATTGCTTTAAGACAAGCTTTATGAAAATTATGTTCACATTTTGTAAATTGTATCACAGTATTATCATCGGAATAAGCCGAAGACGCGGTTAATTCATCGCAGCAAATTATGCAATCCTAAAAGTTACAAATTAAAAACATATTAAAATATACAATATTAATTAAAATTTGATAGAATAAGGTGGCATTATTATTTCTGACTTACTTCTTCTACAGGTTTCTCAATTTCTTTCGTAAATTTCTCAAAAATTTCACTTATACCGATACTTGTCGAGTCTAAATTTGTTTAAAAAAAAAGTAAATTTAAAACATTGTACATGTATTAACATTTCTCAATAATTTGAATTTACTTTCAGTTTGATTGCAATTCATAACTGTAGTTGGTTCAATTCCAATCACACTAAAATTAAAAACATTCATTAAACAAAAATTTATTTTAAATTCTAAAACCAATTAATATACCTTTGTGTCTTGGCTAATTTCGCTTTTGATTTAGCTGTAGTTTTATTTTGAGTAGTTTTAACCGAGGTAGAGGTACTTTCAGATGAAGAACAACCCGAAGAAGTTTTAGGAGAAACTTTCGTCTTCTGAATCCATGAGAGAATTTTTGAACCTAATGATGTAGGCTGCGAAGATGATGTTTCGGAATCATCAAACGATTCAACTTTTTTTACAATCTTTTTCGAACCACGAGCAGTTCTCTTGGCTTTTTTCGGATTTTCAACTTCTACAACCTCCGAAGGTAAAGATTCCTCCGACGATTCGCTTGAAATTTCAGTTTTCGTATAGGGATAAGACCTAGTAGTCCCTCTTTTTAATGGACGTTTAGTGCCTGTTATTTTTTGTACTTGAGACATTGATGAGAACTTAATAGAATAAGGTAACGACTTCGAGATTATTTCCAAATCGAGCTCGACAGCATTCTATATTATTAATAAAAACAAAAATTAATTTTACATTAACTAAAACTTTTGGTTTTGTTTCTTTTTCTCTGTGAACATGTGCTGACTCTAATTCAGTTGTGTTCTACTGTACAGTGTTTGAAAATAACTGCATGTACCGGTATTGTAATTTGTACTTCAGTTCAGTAGCATTTTTCTAACCCACCTCAATAATAAATTTCCTGGATTTATTGACATCTGATCCAAAAGAGGGAATTAAGACGAGTTTTTCCGGACAACAAGCAACAAATAACTTTGTTTTGTCATTAACAAAAATACAGTATAGGCCTACTGTAATACTTTAATCTATTGATGATATGATCATGAATTAACGAATTTTATTTTAGGTGTGTATCTATAGAGTTTGGCAGTTTTTTTACTATGCTGATATCTTAATTATCTTAAAAATGAACTTATCTTTTCGTATTGTGTGAATGAATTACAGTAATACAAAACATAAACGGCTCTAGAGTCTAAAGACCAAAGAACGGTCATACGTTATCTTCGTTAATTCAATAAAATTAATGTAAGTAAATGTAGGTAAATGAAATACGGTATATCTATCTATATTTTCTATCTAAAGTGTCATAAATGGGAGTGGATAGACAAACGATTCTTAACACACAGTGAAACGTACACATCTATAGGCTTCCTCAATTTTATGTTGAACTTCTGTTGAATACGATCGCCAAACTCCGCATTTATCCGACATCCACTGCCAACGAATTCCCAACCCAATCGTGTAACCAGGTGATCCGGGACTTAATGCAAATAATCTTCTCCGAATCGATCTTCGAAAACCTAACCATAAAACAAACACATATTATAAAAAATTTCAAACAAAAGACGAGAAGAAAATCACACGCGTGATTCACCTGAGATGATATTTTTCTGCTCTCTACGAACTAGATTTATCACGTAAGGTGATAAATTGCTATCTACATCTCCTAGATACAATTTTGTCAAGTTATTACGTGTTGCACGCTCCAGTATATGACAAACCTCGGAACAATAAGGCAACCAATCGATATCGAAAAACTCCCAAATAGCAACAGTTTTGTATTCAGATGGCGTCATAACTCACCTCCACATTTAAATCTGCCCGATTAAAATCAAGTTTCAACTCGCTCACAATAATTATTTTTGTACGTGTTACCTAGCATGAACGAGTTTGCAAAATGATTTGTCGCCAGCAAAAATCTTTCTTAAAATACTTTGTTTTTTCCTGTTGGAATTCAATTTATTTCCCCAGTTAAAGTCTGACAAAGTTGACTTTTTTTTAATATCAAAAATACCCGAGTCACCCATCTGTACCGTAGAAAACGTCACCGAAGGCATTCACTTTTTAAAGAGAACCAGTATCGATTCACTCGTTTTAGAATCGATTATTTTAATTCTTTAAGGAAAATGCAGCAAAAAATTCGATTATAGTACAGTAGTATCGATTAAATGTGTCTGATTGTATTTGCGGTAGCCTACATTTCCCTTTACAGTAATTACATTACGTAAGAGCGGGTTTTCCGTGTTCAATGGAGACGTGCTCGAAAACGTTCTTAAACGGAAATCAAATTGGTATTTCCACAATAATATTTTTTTCCAGTTACCTTTTCAATCGATTGTTTTATATAGATTAAAATTGATATACATAACTGTTATGATGTTACGTAAGTTTGTTTTTATATAATTTTTCTGAAAAGTTCTAAAAATTCTAATTTCGACCTACTCTGATAAAATAAAGTTTTCCGAATCGTTGAGTTTTATGGAACTTGCGTGACATTTGGACTTACCCATTACATTTCTTTCGATGAGTATTTTGTGGAAAACCAAACGATTAAGGGATTAAGCAATGACCAAGCATTGAGTTGGACAATCGTTGGTCTTGAAGAGGAAGGAAGGCCATTGACAGATAGAACGATACCCGATTTTCTCGCACACGGATTTAATGCCACTTCATTATTTATAAAATCATCAACTACGATTGGCTCAATTAAATTACAAATAATCCAAAATTCGTTAAGTTGATCATGAATAATAAATTTGGTTTCTGACACATTTTATAACTTTTTTTTTTTTCTTTTAGAAATTTCCATTATTTACAAAACAATGCGCAGCAATTAATTATATCTTTCTGGATGTTTTTAAGTCTAAAAAAAATTGATTTTTATTTTACATTTAACGAAAGGTTACTTTTATTGGCTAACGGACTTTATTGGTCAAATCCTAATTGGCGCTGGTTTTATTAGTAAGTCAAAATTAATTGAATATATAGATGGTAGAGTTTCGATTATCCGGACAAGTCGATGTCAGGGGTAGTGCTGATGCGCAAATGTCTGGATAAATGGAATTGTATTAAAAGAACACTCCTTTTTTGCATAAAATTTTTGCGTTTAAAAGGAAAATACAGACGTAATACTTACATCCAAATAATAACAAAAGTAAAAACATTATGCATGACCTTTGGAACACGTCCGGATAATAGAAAACCTGAATAGCCTACAGTAATCGACTGCGAGATAATAGAAAACCTAGATAATCAAAGTCCGGATAATCGAGACTGCACTGTATAATTATTTATCAATTGAATTGGTAATTTTATTTTGTTCACTTATAAAATAGTATAAAACTTATAAATCATTCGGTATACACTATTAAAACGTTGTTCGTCAATTCGAGAACTGAGGAAGCATTTACTTTCACTTACCCAATTTCGCTGACAATCAATTTTTGGAATTTTATAATTTTAACAATTGACGCTGATGGAGAAGATATTAGAATCGAAGCGAATCTCAAATGTTACTCAGGATTTAAGTAATTTAACTTTAAAAAAAAAAATTACCGCTAGTGTAATTATTATTGTATTGAAAATTTAGATCTAATTCGGAAAACGTGTTATATCAAACTGATCGAAATATCTTTGTAAAGTTTCAACTTAGTTCACTTTCATCGAATGTTGATAGTTTTGTTGTAATTGTCGACGATTTATTCATTTCTGATGTTTACAATCATTCTTACGGAACGAGCATACAAAAGTACGGTAGGTTTCTTTCACGTGTAGGCCATTAGAATTATTTTGCAAATTTTCTTACAATATGTTCACTTTTTTCAGATAAAATGTTTTACTGTCCTCAAGATGTTAACTCGGAATTCAATAGTATGGAATGTAAATGTTGGAAAGGATTTTTACTGAAAACTGATAATTTATATGGAATATGTCGCAATTCTTTAACATGTTGCGTGGATGATGACGAATGCGTGAACGGCGCGCACAATTGTCCAGACAATTCAGAATGCGAAAATATTGTTGGCTCATTCGTATGCATCAGCAGATTTGCAAATGGGCAATGCACGAAACAAGCGGACCACAGCTGGAAATGTGATTGCAAATTAGGATTTACCGGGAAATTTTGCGAGTACCAAATCTCTGATATTTGCCACTGCAAAAATGAGGGCAATTGCACTAGCGATAACCAGAACTTTAAATGTTTCTGCGCTGAGGGATTTGTCGGAGAATTATGCGAAATAAGTAAATGTTAAATTTTTAAACAATTAATATTAATAATTATAACAATTAATTTATAAAATATAGACGCGCCGGTTTTTAAACTTACACTTCCTGTTCCTCCTTATTACACAAATAATACGTTCACATTTGTGGCATCCACAACCGACATTGGAACGAAAAATTCTAATTCAACATTCAAATTTGTTTGGAACTTTGGCGACGGTGCAGCCATTAGCAATTCACGTCTGTTTTATTCACAAGAAGGGCTAATAAAATTTTATACTAAGATCAACCTCAAGTTAAACAATAACGGTATAATTTTTATCGATCTACAGATTTATTTCTTGCAGCCTATCTGATTTTAATTAATTTTAATTCATAGTTTCGGTTCCTGTGTTTTGGACATCAGTGGAGCATTGTTTCACGAATGCACAAACTTATTTCGGATCGCTTTCGATTTACCAAAATTTATTTCTCAGCCAAACTATTCGCTTTCGATTAGATTTATTACATCGTTCCCTAATTTGCAAGCCCTTCCTCTATTTAAATAACATTTTTTCAGAAAATAAGGGGATTGCGGTGATCGGAGGGACACGAAGCGTTGTGGTAACGTCCACAGTTATGTTTCCGCCACAATGTCCTCATATTTTAAAAATCAATTACGATTGGAACTTGTTCGCCAAAAATAATAATAATAGCAAATTAATAGAAATGTCTTTGATTACCGATCAATATTATTTTAAAATCCCCACTCGAAAACTTAAACCCGGAAGTTATAAACTACTCCTTAAAGTAATAGTTGAAACGATGAATCATGAAACCTTCTTTTCTCAAAGCAGTGTAAATAGCGTTTTTACTTAATGAAACACTTTAGATTATAAAATTTTAATTGCATTTTTATAATTGATAGGGAATTATTGATTTGCGGCATTATAAAATATGCGCAAACATTTTTGGAGGAGTCCAAAGAACTGTTCCCGCTAAAATGGATGTCATTTTAAATGCATTTTTACCCCACAACATCGACATAGATGAGGGCGATAAGTATTGTCACATTTTAACAACAAATTCAATTTTAATTTAAAAATTAAAAACTTAATTTTTTTTTTTTTAGGTTTAATTGGTATTGTTGGTTAAAAAATGGCCAACAATCTGAATTCTGTTTGGGCAAAGAAATTCCAATGCCAAATCAAAGTACATTTTAAAATTGGTGCACTTGTAATAAATATTTAAATTATTTTTTCTTGTAGATAGCGAGTTAATTATTCCAGGAAAGTATATGATGAAAGGACAAACCTACTTCATTAAAGTAAGCTTAAACAACTTTGAAAGGAGTAATATTTCGCCTAGACAATTTGTTCAAGAAATATATGTGCGGGATGAACGATTGGCACTAATTACCATAAAGTAATATGAAAACTAAACATTTTCGGAGAAAATCTCATTTCTTTTAGTACAGTACAACAAGATTCAGAAAATTAAATTGAACTTTATGTAAATTAATTTTTTATAGAAAAATTTCAAATACTGTATACACTTTTCAGTGTGTTTCAATGCTAAAAGTAGAGAATTTTTCTGATCATTTCATACTCGTACTTGTAACTTGAAAATATATTTTTTTTAAAAAAAAAAAATTTAGGTGTCTTGAAAATTGCGAAGGAAAATCTAGCCCTATGATAAATATAATTTTATACGTCATTCCATCAAATAGAAGAGTTAAATGGTCCGTAGAGCTTGACGGTGCAAAAATTCGTTTTCATTGGAAAAAAAACACTTGTCCTACTAGAAATAGTTCGATGCTCTGCATCAAGCCAAAATCCCTTTTAAGTGGACATATTTATCAATTCAGAGCTACTTGTCAGTATATTAATTAATGAATAGTACGAAATGCAAAAACATTTCCTTTTCTAAATATATTGTCCTCTAGTTGTCAATGTAAGAAATAATGAAGATAGCTTTGCGATTTATCAAATTGAAATGGCGGAAGAAATAGCACCCGGCACATGCACAGTTGAGCCGGAAGTAGGGGTAACCTTTGCGGATCATTTTGATGTTGAATGCAACGGTTTCACAGAAAATGATTTAACTTATGAAATTTATCAACGGATTCTATTCACTCGACAAAGTAATTTATATTTGATTAAGTGTATAAAATTGTAATTGATAGACTTATTAATTGCAGAAGTATCAATTGGACGAAATGCGTTGCCTCAGTTCCATAATTTGACTTTATCCTCTGGTGACGAAAAAGATAATTATCAAACCGAACTGATAGTTATTGCCAAAAGTCCGGAACTTGCCGAAACTCGAGTTTACATTAATGTTACAGTAAATTTTTAATCAAGATTTAAATAGCAAAACGTATTTTTTGCTTTAAAAAAATCTTATTTTATTATTTTTAATTTAGGTTTTACCAATGTCATTGGTAATTGGTTCCAATGCTGTTCCTTATTTAATACAAAATGCAATTAATGCCGGACTTCTTGAACAACTTAAACTCTCCGGTAATATCATGGGTTAGTAAGAATAATTATTAAGATTTCTCAAAAAAAGGCTTATTTTACTGTAATTCCTTTATCATTTAAATTAAGGAGCCGTTCAAATGATTTCTGCAATTACCAATACATTGGAATATGAAACTTCAAAAGATAATAATTCCGAAGGAATTGGCGCTTTTGCTCAAGTACGCAAGATAATTAGGTTACAAACTAACATTTTAGCTTTATATTAATTGGTTTTTAGATTCGACACGAATTAGTTGACAATTTAGAAAACAATTTACCCTTTGATCTACTGACTATTCAACAAAGCGCTTCTCTTCTCGAGCAAATTCTTAATACTTCTTTAAAACAATTATATTCAGCAACCCAAGTAAAAAAATATCTTTTACATTTCGAAATACGTGTAGGATATATTATTTTTTAAAAAAATATTTTTCATTTAATAGCAAAAGGCTGTACAATTAGTCGAAAATTTAACAATTATATTGCGAGAAGAAAGCGAAAAAGAAAACATTGACACTACACAGCGAATGAATAATTCACAGTAACATTGATTGTTTTCAACTTTAAAATAATAAATTATTTGCTCAAATTAATTTTCAAAATATAGATATATTTTAAGAGCTATAAATGATCTGTTTGTGGCCAGAGCTAAAGCGGTTATATCGAAAAATTTAACTGTTAAACAACCGATAGATTACGATGACCGAGATTATTTTGAAATCAGCGAAGATGGGTTTACCAGTCAGAAAAATGCCACTTCCAAGGAAAAATCTTTTGTATGATTCAAAAATTAAATAAAATTTCCTTCATAAATATAAAAAAAAAAAATTTCATGTAATACAGGAAATTGACTTATCCTCAAGAACTTTCGAAGTCATGCGAAAATTAGACATCGTCGTTCAAGGCGTTTATCAGCTCAAATTAGATACCACACTCAAAGCAAAAAATATAAGATCGACGGTCTATTCAAATATACATAAAATAATAACTAAAAATCGAGAAGTTCATGGGAAAATTTCTTATGCCCCTGAAACATATTCGGAGCTTATGAAAACTAATCATTCTCTGGGAGTAATTATTGTCATTCTAATAACAGAAGTAGTTAATATTAATTAATTACATGGATTTCGTTTTTAGTTAGATAAGTTTGATTTTAATCCTCTACCAAATCAACCTTTAGCTACTTATATGAATACACCTTTTATCAAAGTGGGATTGAGAAATGTAAAGATGGATGACGTTTCTACAGCAGATAAAAATTTAACCGTCAATTTATTTTTCCAAAGACCAGGTTAATTATTTTTTCTTTTTTTAAAAAAAAAAATTATGCCATAATTTTAACTAATTTTAGCTAATCAACCGCTGATTAATCAAACTATATCCGTAAGTTTACAAGAGTCTACAGAAATTTTAGTACATACTTTGGAATTGCCAACTCTACTTGGATTTTTAATTATTAAAATTGAGCCCGAGATTGAAATACCTCTTAAAGTAATTAATTATAAAAAAAAATCTTCATATTTTTAATATTGATTTTTATTTTAAAAACATGTCCAGGTTACAATCACTAGTGGCTATCGTCCATCACTATATGATTTTGATAATAAAAGTTACGTGTTGCCAAAAAAAATGAGGGCTAACGATACAACTACTTTTGCCGAGTTATTTACAATTGTCGTTCCGGTTGAAGCAAATTCAACCGAAGATGACATTGTATATTTAGGCATATTGGCCAATAATAATTACTCTTATAGCTTCACTTATGCAATAAGTGTTTCTTTTGCTAATTGTTATTCTTGGGATGAAGAACTGAAAACATGGTCAACAAAAGGATGTTCGGTATATTTATTCATTACCCCATCAAAGGTTTTTTTTATAAATAATATTAATTATATTTTCTTAATACAGGTGGGCATAAACAGTGATTCCAATTATTTGCATTGCAATTGTTCCCACATGTCATTGTTCGGTGGTAGCATACTTATATGCCCAAATTTGATATCACCAATATCTTTTTTTTTGCCCCTTGAACTTCTGAGGACCCAAACTACTGTTATTATTATTGTTTTAGTTTTTTAACCATACGTACATTTTAGATATATATCTGTTTTTGACAATCGTAGACAACCCGATTATGCTGATTGCTTTAATAGTGATTTATGTTATTTACTTCATTCTACTGCCACTCGCAAAACGATTCGACAAGAAATCTCAACAAGTTCTCAGTTTTTTTATTATTTTTAAATTACAATATTATTGTTGCACTGATAGAAATTAACAGTTATTATTTTGTTTAAACAGAAAGGAATTATAGTTCTTGAAGATAATTTCAATAAAAAGTATTTCTACGCAATTGTCGTCTCAACCGGTTATCAAAGAGGTGCCGGAACAACGGCCCATATAGCTATGCAGATAAAGGGAGACCAAGGTCAAACCCGAGTTTTTATTTTGGGACACCCAACTTGGCCAATATTTCATCGGGGCGGCATTGACGCGTTTCTCTTAGCAACTGAAACGTCCCTGGGAAATATAAATGAAATTTTAATATTTCACGATTCGTTTGGATTAGAACCAAATTGGTACAATAATTATTATTATTAGTTGTAAAATTATTTTAACCAATATAGTTACCAATTTAAAATTGTGGTGTGCAAGTTTTGATTAATTATACTAGTATCGTGAATATGAATGTTTAGGTTTCTTCGATCAATTCTTGTCCACGATACACATCAAAATCGGCAGTGGACATTTTCAATCTACAGATGGCTCACGCTTTCCAAAGTCAAGAATGAATTTATATTTGAATTCAAAGGAGAAGAAAATGAAATTAATTTTGGAAACGAATTTAAGGAAAAATTATCTGAAAAATTATGTGATGAGCATCTTTTATATAGTATTTTTCACAAGTAATTATAATTTAATTTCTTTAAAAAATTAAATTTTACTCACTTTTAATTCTTTCTTTAGACCTGATTTTAGTCGGTTCACTTGCGTTCAGCGCCTTTCGTGTTTATTATGTGTCCGTTTACTGACAATGCTAGTAAGCCTGATGTTTTACGGTGTCCCGCGAGATGGCAACGTAGCGCAAATTGAAGTTGGAGAATTTAGATTTTCTTTTCGACAAATTGTGATTGGCATGGAATCCAGTCTTATTGTTGTTCCGATTTCTTTCATATTAATATTTCTTTTTAAGTAAGTCAATTTCATTACACTTTAATATTTTCCTTACCTCCTATCTTTGTAGAAGAACGAGACCTAAATTCAGTCCGTACATTTCTAAAGAATTGTCGGAAAAGCAACCCTTAAATTCAGCTAAGATAGATCCGCAAACTAGCATTCAGTCAAAACCATCAAATAAAGAAAAGAATGATATCGAACATTTCGAAATAGCATCTAGTTCCAATGAAATATTGCCTTTAGAATCAAAATTATTCGAAACCGGAAGAAGTACATCAGTCGTTGAAAGTAAATCGGAAAAAACTGCATTAAGCTTCAATAAGAAAACTTTTTTCAGAAGTGATTTTGAACTGCCATATTGGTGTCTGTATGTAGCCTGGACTTTAGTGATAGCATGCTCCGTTATTTCTTCATACATGATTATTTTATACGGATTACGATACGGAAGAGTAAGAAGTTTGAACTGGCTTGTTTCTACAGTCACCGGAATGCTGCAAGGCTTTATCTTACAAGAGCCACTTATTATGGTTTTGCGAGTCTTATTAATAATGACAATATCCAAAGTAAATTTAAATTGCACTATAATAGGCTATATTTAAATTATAAATTATTTTTAACTTTAAAACCCTCTAAATTGATTTAAAGCTTATTGCAGCACCTGTGAAGAAGAAAAAGGAGAAGTTACCATTTGATGTTGTTAAAATTCAATCTTTGGAAAAAGGAAAACCGACTGATTTTAAATTCCAAAAGCAACGCTATTATTTACCAATTCGTGGTCCAGATTTAGATGTAAATACAGGTTTACTTAAAAGACAAATTGTAAATGCATAAAAATAAAGGAAATATGGTGTGCGCTATAAATCTACCAACGCTAATTATATAATAACCATATTGCATTTACAATTGTCTTAATTTGCATTTTTATTTTAATTACCGGGGTTTTAAACTGTTCTATTGCAATAGGAATTGAAGCATCGAGTACTTGTACAGAGAGAAACGTCAATTCGCATATTAGAAATTATCGGTTTTCTAATATTTTTTATTACACTTTGGATAATAGTTTTTGAAGTAAAAAATCCGGATGCGTTTCAAGTAACACGTTACGTTGCCGAAACGTTTGTCAACTACTATCGTAGTAACAGCGTTTCAGATTACGCTATTCGTCTTAATCAAGTATTTTCGAAATTATCTTAGCGTTAATAAATACTGTACTATACAATAATTTTTAAAAAAACTTATACTTTTTAAAGGTTAAAGATATCGGCCAGATCTACAGATATTTAGATAAAACATTGCTTTATGGACTACATGAAGACCAACATAAAATGGATAATAGCATTCAATTACTTGGGGTAGCGCGTTTGCGACAATTGAGAGTTAAATCTGGTAAGTATTCAAGAGTAAATGGTATTAAATTGACTTGATAATTTAAAATACAAATATTTCTTACATGCAAGTTAAGTGTGAAGGCGCACAAATGTTTAATGACTCGATAGACTATTGTGCTCCCAATTACTACATTTGGCTTAATGATAATAAACCCTATTTACCAACTTGGATCCCATGGAACCAAACCGCAAATGGTTCGATAGCCATCAAATCTCCATGGATTCATATCACTTCCGATTATATTCTACCCTACATAATTTATGGTAAATATTGTTCAGTGACATCACGATAATTGCAATGGGTAGCCTACCACTGAAGTAAAACCTTATATAAAATTTTAATCGTTTTGTTTTATTAAATTCATAGTTAGTTTTTTAAAGTTTCTTTTCAAAAATTGAAATCAAAAATTATAAACTTATACCAGTAATTAGTAATAACCAGTAATAATTATTACTGGTATAAATATAAAAAGGGGAAATAAGAACGACTGAAAGGCTAATTTTCAGAAAACCGGTTTTTTTTTTCTTAATAAAAGTTGTGTACCACGCCCAATAGCAATCGAACTACAAGTATAAAATCAAATGACAGGAAAAATCAGTAAAAAGTAATTTTCCAGACGCCCAATGGATAATTTCAAATTTTTTTTATTCTATTAATTTTTTATTTCAAAAGGGGCTTTGTTTTCACAATAATTTGTTCATGCATAATTTTAAATTTAAAGATGATAAAACAAATTATGGTAAAAAATATATTTTGAGTTTTATCGTTCTGTACTAGTAATAAAGGCGTTTTCAGTAAAGATAAATTAATTCTCAAACTTTTTTTTCTGAAATTTACTTTATGGCCTCCACAGCTATTTAATTTCCACTTTACTATTTTAAAAAAATTATTAAAAAATTGCAAAAACATTACAATTGTTTACGTTACCATGCAAATAAACCACTTCCGGAATAATGGAAGTACTGTACGGTATTTATTTTAAAAATGTCCGTACAGCAAAAGATTTTTTAATCAATAAGGATTACTTAAGTGGGCATCATTGGCAGATCCATTGCAAACTTATTAAAACTATAATTATTATTCACTGATCATATTTTTGACTATATTTATTTTTTTTTTTAAAGGTCATTTAGGCAATTATCCCGATTTTGGTTACATCGCCGAATTGGGGAAAAATCTTAAAAACTCTCGTTCGATTTTGCAATATCTTGCCCATCACAATTGGATCGACCATTTTAGCCGAGCAATATTTTGCGAATTTACGCTTTACAACGTACCTAAAAATTACTTTTCTCAAGTGACAATCGTGTTTGAGATTGCGGGAACAGGCGCCATCTTCACCGACTATCGCATTTCGACTTTCCGTCCTTTCGGCTATTTCCAGCATTTTACTCTCCCGCTCACAATCAGCTTCATACTTTTTACTATTTTATTCATTTTATATTTCATCTGGGAAATTGTAAAGCTCACACAATTAGGGCGCTCGTATTTTAAAGATCGGTGGAATATCGTTGACATAGCGATATTATTGGGATGCGTTCTTTTATTTACTTTTTACGGTATATATTACGGTACCGTAAGTTGGAACGTCAAGAAAATTCATCAATCGAAAAAAAATGCGTTTGTGAGTTTTTTTCCAGCGCTCATTTGGGACACTATATCCACCGCAACTTTCGCTCTCATAGTTTGCTTAAACATGTCTAAAGCTTGGAAACTCCTCACTTTTAACAAACACATGTACTCGTTTATATTAACTCTTCAATCGTCCGCGCACGCAATTTTTAATTTCACCATCATGTACATGATCGTAATCACTGCTTTCGTTTACGCTACATTTATAATGCTCGGCCCTTACGTGTACGTGTTCCAATCTGTAAGCAAAAGCTATCTGAACTATATTCTATTCTCGTTTGGACGCACATCATTTCGTCATTACGTCGCTTACAACCCAGTGGCAGGCTTAGTTCTATTTTTTTTGTTCACATTTATCGTTTATTATTATTTAATGAACATGTTCGTAGCTATCATTATGAATAATTTTCAAAAAGCTAGAAAGAAGATCGAATCGATGAGAAACAAGTACGAGATAGTTAAATATTTTCGAGAAAAGTTGTTTGTTATTATTAAATTTGGTTCGCTCGACGAAGATGCCAAACGCAACCAGTTATGGTTAGAAATTGATGAAAAAATGAGCGAGATAAATCGTTTATGCGAGGTTATCCTTAAGAAAGTCGACCGCTAAGATAATTCAAGGTTGTGTTACAAAAAAAAATTTAATTTTTTTAATTGGAAATTTCTCTTTTTATTTTGTACTTTTTTATCCTTGTTCATGTAATAAAATACAATTGTTAAAAAAAATCCCCCCAATTTCGTCAAATCATCTTCCGTCGAAAAGAAAAAAAAATAATATAATGATTAAAATAATAACGAATAAAAATTATAGATAATTCGAGACCGTCAAAGCACGTATTTTCCTTTTTTATTATTATTATTTTTTTTTTCCTGTTTTATGTGAGTGAAGTTTCCTTTTAATTCCAGGATAAAGGAAGTTCCGACCAAACAACCGGACGCCCATTAATTGATTGCACCGGTCGATAGTTGTCAACCAATGGGTGATTAGAAAAAACATCGTATCGTCTCGGCCTAGTTTGTAATTCCCGAAAAGCTCGAATCTGAACAAGGCACAACCAATCCAAATTATTCAGATATTAGTTTTCATCTTAACCGATATTTAAGATTTCAATAAGTTTTTTTTTTGAAATAGTAGCCTACGCGCAAAATAATAGTTATTAAGCAATCATTTTCGAAAATTATTGCAAAATAATATTGTAAACATGGGGTCCCATTAGAATATTTAAGGAAAAAAAAAAATAACGAGCTATCTGAGCTAATTACAGTCCATTGTTTTCAAATACGATGATCACATAAAATCACTTTAAAAAAATCAAGGTTGCAGTAGCCGGTTTAAACGATTATAATCGTTTAAATAGGCTATTGCATATTATCTCAAACTTGACCTCCAATATTATTTTAAAGTGTTTTAATTTCTATTGCAAAATTAATTATTAAAAGGTAAGCCTATTCGCGCAATTACTTAACTGATAAAATTATATACACGTAATTAAACTAAGATAAATGCGGGTAATGATTAATGAAATTAAACTTACTTGCGATTCGCTGATAAAAACTGGTTGTTGCAAAACGACCCATTTCACCGTTTGGCTGCAGGGTGGAGTCGTCAATGATCCGTCGTATGTGTAGTATGGGGTTCCCCCGTATAAATCGGGTAACAATTTGGATGCACTGAAAGGTGAAGTGTCGTTGTAAGATGTTTCGGCATAACGCACGTGTCTTAAGTCGCGGATGAATTTGGCTAAATGCGGATTATCCTTCTTCGAAATCTGGAAAGTAAAAAACCTTGAACTTGTATCCCAACATTTATTTATTTATTTTTGTCGCGATAGAGAGAGAGAGAAGGAACATAGCTTTTACCGGTTTAGTTTGACCGGTTTCGAACAATGCGTTGTTCACGGTCACCATTAAATATAAAAATGTGCGTAAAAAATTAATCATTGAGAAGATTACCTTATAAAAAGTGGCCAATACAACGATCCCGTTTGGATGAAGAGATGCTTCGTCTGAATTGCTGTACTTAGAATTAAAATGTACAATGTGCCCCTGTGAAAAATTTTGTAATAAGAATGTGAAACAAAATAAAATTTTATTTTACAGTTATTATAATAATAATTATTCTACTACGGCAATTACTTCCATAGCTTGGTGTTTTCCATCCATTGTATGTTCTGACCCAACAGTATTTGATGAACCCCAATGAAAGTGCATATTTCCAAAAATATAAGAATTTGCATCATTTTCTAACCGTAGAGTTGGTATTCTACTAGTTATGAAGGTCAATTTTACTATAATAAAAAATCATTAATTTTATGAATAAATTAACTCAAACGCAAATTTACCTGTGTCCGCAATATTTTCTATATGAATCGCTTTTGGCACCGCGTCATAGTTGGTCATTTGTAATTTATTTTCTACTCGTTGAAGTAATTTCGGCGTTAAATTAATTGGAGATTGCCTTTTTCCGCAACAATCTTTGTAACCAAGGTTGCACCAATTGTCAGGCCCTTAAAATATATTTTTTTAAAAAAAAATACCGGTAATAATTAATCGAGATGAATCTAGGTTTCATTAAAATTAAAATAACTTTCTAACCTGTAGGTCCACTATAACTCCAATTAAACGGTAGTTTAAAATGGACATAACCAATTGCTAATTAAAATTAAAAAAAAAAAATTAATAATAATTGTACTGTTTATAAAAAAATATTGCTAATATTAATACCATCGCTGGAGTCAAAATACAGAGCTAACAAGATCAAAACGGAGTACAGCATGATGTTGGAGATATTGCGCAGCTTCGAATCAAAGCAATGTGGGGGATTTCTTACTAAGCGCACATTTATTTATACTGAAGTACATGTAGAGGCCGCCCGATGAGGATAATGACATGCAACTCGATTTCCTTCTACACGTTCGATTCAGCTTCTTTTGTTTGCAAATTATCCTGATGGGTTTACGTTTTTTTTCCCCATCTAGGGAATATAAAAATTTACTGTAAGTAAAGTTAGAGTCAACAAACCGGTTTAATTCTCCCTGAGTTTGTCAGAGCACGCTAGCAAATATGTAAACGAACTTCTAAAATAGAAGTGATAGATGACAAAATTAATACACCGGCCGGCCGGTGCAGTAATTAATTGACACGTCCATTAGGGAAAATTCTGGTACATGTAGTTTGATGGATGCTGTTTGCATAGAAACGCACCATAAACAAACTAATTAATTGCCGGTATTATTATTGAGAACATAAATTAGCAGCTACCTACAGTACGTACCTGAGGTACATGATAAAAAATTAATGTAGACTACTGGATGTAACCAATATTTTCATTAATTTGTTGATTGTCCAAATTGATATGCAATAGCTATTCAATAAAAGCCATTATTATTATGGTGTTTACAGTATTCTTTTTCATTTTTTTCATTATTAAAATAGTGTAGGCCTATTTGTTTAATGTCTGTCTTAAAAGTAAACTTTGTTCCTCGAGTATTGTAGAGGGAAAAGATGGGAAGGTGGAAATAACCCCGTTTTCTGGAAAATACAGATAGAAGAGTTGAAGTCAATAAACCGGTTCTAATTTCTTCGAACTTCCTGGAGCTTAAATAAAATTAAGAAACCATTATAATTTATAAATTAATGGATGACACATTTACAGTAGTTAGATGATGCCATGGAAAGCGTAGTACGAAAAATTCAAGGAGTAAAATGCAACACAGCTTACACTTTTTTTTTAAATAAAAAAAAAGGCTATTCAACAGCTTTATTATTTTTTTTATTACTGTTTGAGCCGGGCATTTTACACGTACTGTAGGTTACTTAAATTGTAAACAATGGTAATTCTTTCTACTATAAATAGAGTCAATTCTATATAATCGTATAGAAACAATAGATTAAAATATAATAAATTATGTTTCAAACTTCAACTACTAGTGTATGTAAAATTATGCAATAATTTGAACGAGTTTTCAACAGAAGCCGACAAGATCTTGGAGAGAGGGAGGTGGGGCAGCAGAATTTTTCCCCGGGGCCCAGGCATGAAGATAGCCCGGCCAATTGCACACCGTTACTGTTAAATAATGTAGCCTACATTTTCACTCAAATTAAATTTCTTTCTTTTCTTGAGCTAGTACCGGTAGCTAATATTTTTCACTCTAATTTTTTTTTTAATATTGTTTTTAATTTGAAAACAATACCGTAGAAAGGAAGAGAGGGGGGGGGAGCCCCGGTGTAATAGTGTGTCCTAAAGATGAAGAACAATTTAAAAAAAAAAAAAAACAATTACACCGGCCTTCCACGGCCCTTTAAAAAGTTTTGTAGGACGTCAATGATATTTCGGCCGACAGTGGGGAGGGGGGGGGGGGAGAAGTTGTCCCCCGGTACCACCGAAAAGGAAATCCAAAATTGAGACAATTAAAAAAAAAGGGGGGGCTGCATTTTTCACTTTTCCCAACATAGCCACATTAGTAAAAAAATTATTCTCTTTAGGAATATGAATAAGGGCACTGACAAGTCAACTCACGGTCTAGTAGGTTATTCAGTAACCTTGTTTTAAGTTGTTTAGTGCCCTTCATTTAGTAAACTTTCCTAGTGCACTTTCACTTTGTAGTTTTTGTTTTATGTTTAGTGAACTTTTTGTATTGTACTTTGTTTAATTGTACAGTGGTAACGCACAACGTCAATGATGTCATAATAATTATTTGTTGTTTGTGGAGAACATAGACCACATAAACTAATAGCCAACTACATGTACATATACCATAACAATTATGTAGGCCTACAACATGAAAATAAACTAATAATATAATTTGTCAAACAAATATTAGTACAGTTACTGTATGTTCGAACGGTATGAAAGTTTGTAAATTCCCGTGTCCAAGTTATTTTAATAACATTTAAATCGTTACGCGTTAAATATATAGGTGAAAGTTAATGTTATTGCCAAACTGGAGCAATTAACGGAAAGTACCAATGAAAAAATCCCATTTCAACTGAAAAAAAAAACTAAAAACAATTTATAATGAAAGTTATTAATTCTCAGTAAAAGTATTTACCAGGATATTTATCGTAATTTTAAGAAATAAATATAACATTTACAAAAATAAAAGGAAGGATGTTATCAAGGAAGTTATAGAATATAATAATATTATACTGTAGCTCCGCTTAAAATAAGCAAAACAAATTACGTAATTATTGTAAATAAAACATTTAACTACTGCACCTCTAAATTTCCGTTATAATTTACAGCAAATTGAGGGAAAATACAAAATTCGCAAAACTGCTCTCAAATAGGCTACCTCAAAATTTCTTTACTTGATTTTTAAAAATCGCAATAAAAAAGTAAAAGTTTGAACACGATGCTCTTCGCAAATTAACTACTTACTACTGTAGTTATTAATTTATGAACTTTATGCTTTAATATAAAAACAAATTGAAATAAAAAAAAATTCTAAATATTTTACATTCAGTATTGCATGTATGCAGTAGAATCACCACAATCAAAGTTGAGTGGTAACGGGACACACTCGGAATAAAAAAATATTTAATTTAATTTTTTGTCACTTCCATAGAGGTAATAAACATTTATACATTTCAATTCAATTGTTTTCGCTCTTGCTTCAATTACATTTTACTCAACATAAGTCAATTCTCATTGCACGCATTCATAATTCACATATTTCATTAAATCCCGAAATGCGGATTGCAAAAAATAATTGTAGCTAAATTCGTATGAACAAATGAATACATTTTAAAACTTAGTTAAATCAGTGAAGTATGAGTAATTATAGGACAAGATAAAAATTTAAATATTTTTTAAACGGAATTGCAGCATTATTATTTTTTCTTAGGAAGCTGTGTACGGCAATAATACTGTAATAATAAGTTTCGGAAACAATATTATTTCTATATTTTGCTACTGATGTCAAATTAATACTCCAGTAATAATTTTTTTTTTTAAAAAAAAAAAGGTAATTTTTCTTGGTGTGATTACCTTATTAACCTTGAAATGCGATGTCGTTTTAATGAAAGGCATTTTCTTACATTTATGTTCGTAACTTTATTGTGATAGAGATGAAGAGGGCACAGGTTGGCAACCGGACGCACGCGCCAAGTTTACCCAAAAGTACATTTTGAGCTGCGACGTCACGTTTTAGCACACGTAAACAAATCAAAATATTGACCTGATTTACAGAAGTCAAAAAATTATCCGATTGTTTACATCATTTTTCTTTTATAAAAGCAAATGAATGAACTCTGGGCTAGTTAACGAACCTCGCGCTATCAAACACCTTAAATGTCAATAATTATGGCCAATAATAAAGAATTATTGTCTGGAAATAATGTAGCCCGGGCTATATACATTATTTTCAAGAATTACTAGTACAGTAAGGCCTACTGTAAATTTCTCAGAATAATTTAGGCCTGTGCCCAGTTTCATAGAACTTACAAAGGCGACAATTGTTACAAATTGACAAGTGCCAGTTGACAATTGGAAAATCCAACACATTGTTTTTGACTTTTTTCATGTCAAAAGTTTTTATGAAACAGAATTTTGCTGAAAATTTTACAATTGTCGACATTTGTCAAATAATTAACGTTTATGAAACACGGTCCTGAACACGGTCCTGAACACGGTCCTAAACATGGTCCTAAACACGGACAGGAATAATTAGGAACGTGTATTACGTTATTACGAGGTATTACAGTGATATATAGCCTATTGTACATTATTTTAACTTATTTTTCCATCCTCTATTATTTAAATTCACAATTTCTCTGTTATTTATTTTATATTTTTAGTGCGCGTTTAAATAAAAATCGTGGGCTTTGTTTCCGTTTCCCCCCAAAGCTTGGTCGCACCCACTAAAAGTCTAGCGTGGTACGGTAGTGTCATTTCGTGTTAAATTAGTGGCGCACCTCGCTTATTGTGTATTTTTTTAAAAAATAAATAATTAACATTAATTGGAAAAACCCCTTTCCTTAAAAATAAATACTCCGCAGGGTAGACCTTATACAAATAGCCATGAAGTGGCCCGTGAGACGGTTGGAGGAGCGCGCACACCCCATACGTGGTATTATACTCGTAATATATTTGCCTAAAGGCCCTAAACCAAATACGAGCCAAATATAAACTCGTATACTACGCAATTTAGGCAAAAGTAATTCGTGTTCAAAATATCTTGCAAATGTATCTAATTTCCCTAAATGACCATTATAATCCAGATGTCACCAGCAAATGGATGGTCTGTGGAGGTCCAATTTGATGACGGCTCGATCTCTAAACACATCACGATTTCTTTCTGAAATCATCAGACATTTTGTTCAAAGCGCAGGTGAAAAACACCGTTGCTAATGAAAGATAGGCTAATTATGATGCGGAAATGTTGCAGAGCCTCTGAGCCAGTATACGTATACAGTAGGCTACATAACAGTATCATGTGCCATCGTTAAATTTTTTTAGGCAATAAATTCTAATATTAGGCAAATTAAAAAAGTCCTCGCAACTTTTTTTTTAATTATTCTTCTGTAAAATGACACAACTTTAAAATTTGTAAACTTACTAGAATTTCTATTCGCATCCAAAATTTATGCGCTATTAATTTACACAGTATATAAAAATATAAAAAGTGCACATTCAAATATAGGCCTACAATTATTAAAGTTGTGTGTTTAGAAATTGCTTTAATTCTTTTTTAAACGCTCGCACTGGATACATCATCAGATTCTGACGTAAGTAAACGAGGAGCCGTCAATGTAATGAGAATAGCACCTAGGGGTGCGGTCAATAAAATTGCCAAGACCGCCATAGTCAAGATCTTTGTTGAATATGTCCCAAAAATGTAAAAATAAAATTTAAAAACACTAAATTATTTATTTTTATAGGCCTACCTCCGTTCCCAGAACAATTACATCTGGCCCAGCTGCCAATTGTCTCGCAGTGTCTAACGCCACAGGTCCAATTGTTGCCTATATTGCATTTTTTTAAAATTAATTTAAGCTTTAAATTCATATTTATAATCATACTTGAACAGTAGCTTTCGGTATCCATGCCAAAGTTACAAATAACTTTTCTTTAAAATTAAAATCGGATCGTAATGTTGAAATATAGGTGAAAATCATGCGCACAAATATTGCCAAAAAGATAATTGCACTTCCTAAACCTACAAAATGGACTACATGTATTCTTTGTATTTCAAATATTACATTATTATACTATTATATTACTATCATAACATTGCATGAATGGAAAAATGCCAAAAAAGACAATAGAAATTATGTTTGCAAGATTGAACAACGTCAGAACGGCACTTTATATTTTGCAATAATTTAATAATTTTACATTTGTATTAATGTTACCGATAGTTTGTCCCGCTAAATTATCAAGTTTCACTTCGGCGCCAATAAGTCCAAACAGAATAGGTTGAAATATTAGCCATATAAAATTAAATATAATTGGAATTTTTTGCTATAATTAAATAAAGTTTTTTTAAAAAAAATTTAATATTTTATATCTGGATATTTACATTAAGACATCCTCGTTTTCTCAATCCATGAGCAGTAATAAAAGCCAATATCAAGCTACCCAATGGACCAGCACCCGGATATCCTATAAAACGGCCTCCAAGAATAGCAAAAATACTTCCTAAAAGTAATATTAAAACTTGAAGAATCATGCGGCCTTTCTAAAACCAATTGCTTTAGTGTCATTTTGCTTATTCAAAATTATTTCAATTTACTTTGATTCTTATAGTAAAAAACCAAGTAATAGTTCCTATAATTATTCCAAATAGCACACCAATTAGCACTTCCAAGGGACCTTGTAAAATAGTCATATGCAAAGCTCCTAAATTTTTGTTTATTAAATTCGTTAAAACTATACTTTCAAAGCTTTGAATTAGAAAAATTGTTACTCGTGGAAAATGTTATACTGAGAACAATTCCAAATGCCGAAATTGCAACGACATTGTCTAAACTCCCAGCGGCAATCAAAAGAGTTGGAATTCCTTTATTCGTACCAAGTTTTTTTTCTTGGCAAATGAGCATACTAGGGACAACAACTGCCGGAGACACACCAGCAATTACAAACCTATTGACAAAATAACCTCATATAGATTTAAATTAACGCTAACGCGTGTTATTGAAAGTTTACCCTAGAATAAAGCTCCACAACCAAGGAAAATTTAAAATTAAATGTGCTGCTATTGCTGTGGCAATGGCTTCTAATATGCAAGGAAGCAATGATAAAGCTGCAAATATAAATTGAAGTTTTCGAAGTTTTTTGGGATCCAGGGAAATGCCAGCACGGCATAAAATAACAGCTAAGGCAATGTTACTGTAAAATAATTTATACAAGTTATATTTTTAATATTCTATTAAATCTAAACTAATCTAATATTCTATTAAACAAAAGACTTCTACTATAATTACCGAAGTATTGAAGACAAGTGAGGATCGAGATTGTTGGCAATATTAATAGTTGGTAAATTCCTTAATCCAAACCCTACCAGCAACATTCCTAAATTTCAACTCAAAAAATTAATTTCAAAAAATATTTAGTTTTTTCTGAATAATAAGCCTACCTAATAAGGGCGGAAGACGTAAAATGGACATGCATTCCCCTCCAATCCAACTGAATACAGATAAAAAGAACAAAGCGAACCATGATCCACCAGGTAAAGCTGATTTTCCCGTTAAAAGCCATAAATTTCCCCATAAAAATCCTCCAGAAATTATTAACAAAACATATTTTGGAAGCTGAATTTTTTTCATAAATATATTTATCTTCATTATAAATGATTGATCTGTTGAAGCTGTTGGCTCCATCGATGATTTGGTTGAGTCTTCACAAGCTTTATATCGTTTGGATGAGGATAATGGAAGTTTGGACTTATCTTCATCCTCATCCCTCTGAGGCAATTCAGAGTTTGTCATATCTGAATTAAAAAGTATACGAGTTAGTAAATACATGGCATTGTAGTATCACCAGATCTATTCTACTATTTTCATTTGTAAACAACCCTCTTTTTTCTTTAAAAAAAAGGCTAACAATGCATTGCTAAAATATTAAATTGCAACAGCGATATAGGTAAACTTTTAAATAGTAAACTTGTTTGAGGCAACATGGAATCTTTTAAACTACTCTAATATGCAATATGTAACCTATAGTACTTTGCTGCTAAATGACTCGTACTATTGCTAAGTTAGCAATAGTATGTAGTTTTGAGATCTCGGGTCATTTAGCAGTAAAATACAAATTTAGGTATGCCATAAATATTAGGGCCTACTTATCTTCAAAACTTTAAGTTTACATTACTGTAATTACATTGAAATAATTATTGTTCGATTTATTTACGAGCAAAATAAAGCTTTTGTGGGGTTTCTAAATTTGCTGAATTTAAGAAATCATAATGAAATCAATCGCCACAAAAAAAAAGTCCAACGCATAAAACTAATTTTTTTTTTGAAATTTCTTATATTTTCTTTTTGAACTGTAGCGTACATTATATTATAGGGTAAAATTTCTTGAGCATCTAATAGAATTCGTTTGAAATAGATTTTCAATTCTCAGTCAATGTTATATTTAGCTGGTCGGTTATAACTTTGAATGTTGACGGCAGAGCTCAAATAGCGGCCCTTTAAGTGAATTTTCAATTCGGTAAGCCGAAAAGAGTTACAAGGCGATCTGGAGAGTAGCAATTAGGCGTTGACAACCCTGTCCAAACTTCACACACTATAGACTTTAGCGATTGTATAAAAAAACTTTATTGTTCATATATGATGCGATTACCCCCACCTAATAGTTATTTCCTCTACTTTTTGTAGCTAATTTTAAAAAAAATAAAAAAGTGTGATTTTTGCCCGGTCCCTTGAGCAACACCTTTGGAACATGACTGTGTTAAAAAAAACCATAGTTAGCCTGAACACACTTGCAATGTATTTTAGTACCGGTAACTTAATAATATACTGTAATAATAACGGATTAAAATTATGTCCTCATATTTACCTTCCATTAGTAATTCCTGACGATTTAACTCCTTTAAATTAATGGAAATGTTAACACCCGTTTCAGATGAACAAGAATTGTCATCTATTTGATGCAAGCCAGGTTTACGAATGAAGGTCTTATCAGACATTGGTCTTGAAGATATTGTTCTCGGATTTATTTCCCCCAATTGTAAATATTTAAATACTCATTCAAATATGCGCTGATATTTTACAAACTCAATCAGTGTTTACGGTATATTAAAACTGGATCTTATTTTCATTAAGACTTAATAATAATGAATGAATGCTCTAATAAAATTAAGTCACAAAAAAACTAAAGCACTTTTTTAAGGAAAAAAAAACTTAATATTTAATTAATATGGATTCATTTATTCAAGGGCAACTACTTTACAAATTCATTTCGCGTTGTGTGCAGAACTTCAAAATCAATAAAATGTCATTTTAAGTTTGCAACATCAATAATTTACTCATTTCAAAACCTGAATTTTGACGGTAGGGCGAACTAAGAGCAATAAATATATATTTTTTTTTTTTTAAAAAAGGAGGTCATATTAATTTTATGACCTAAATATTATTATTAACCCCGCGAAGGCTCTGTGGCCTCCCCCCCCCCCCCCCCCCCCCCTTTTAAAGTTTAAAAACAAGTTTCTATAAAAATTAATTTTCCAAAATATTTAACATAACATTTTTTTTGTCTTAAATTAAAAAACATAAATTTAAATTATTTACAGAACTAAAATTGCTTCTTACCATGCTTCTAAACTTAACCAACTTTATTTACAGTAAACAGGCTTTAAAGGCAAAGTACGTTTCATGTATTTATAGAATCAAATGCGCAGACATTTGAAGAACACCAAGTTGTTTTTTAAGTAGAAATTTATACGCTTTCGAAAGCTCTTAAAAATTTTAAAACCTATTGTTTATAATTTTTTGATTTCTTTTACTCCTGTTTTAAATTAAGTTTTAAGTTTTTTTTATTTCTCTATTAGTCCAATGCTCTCTGTAAATAATCAAATCCCAGTACAATAATAATAATTATAGTTTGATAATGTGAAAAATAAGGCAAAAATATTTTTAATTCTAGGCTACACCCTATTAATTATCTCATTAACAAAATTATTACTGTATTATCAACCATGATGATGATTTTAAAGGGATCATCATAAAGTGATGATTTTAAAGGGATCATCATAAAGTGATGATTTTAAAGGGATCATCATAAAGTGATGATTTTAAAGGGGTGGCACTCTGACGTTTCACAGCGAAGTTTTCGCTGCTGCCCTAGAAATTTGAAGATTTTATCGTCTAAGGGTTGATAGTAAAAAATGAAACCATCAAACTGCAAATTGTTCAATACTCTAAGTTTAGCACCTACTTGGTCTACATGTACTGCATTAAAAAACTAACAACAAAAAGAGTTGCAAAAAAAGTTTGATGAAAAATATTATAATACAATGTTGCGAAAGAATTAAAAAAAGTTTAAATGTAGGCAAATTGTCCAATTAAATTTTAATTTTACAAGGTTGCTACTATACTCTTCAGTCATTTAAATTTAGGTAAAGGTCACGAAAATCTATAATAGTGTATATTTTAGTACGGTACTGTCTTCACTTTGGTAATGTCTATTTAAAAGCTGTTGAAACAGATTTATCAATGTTTGCGATAGTCAAAAATTTGAGATAAATCGGTTACTGATATATTACTATGCTGAAAATCAATTACTGATATTTTAAATTACTAATAAGTTCAATTTATAAGATCTTTACTTCAACTTCAAATAATCAGAATCTTATTATTTATACAACTTTACTATTATTGGCATTTCAATTTTTTTAGACTCAAAAGCAAATAATACAGAATGTGTACAAAGTGGGCAAACACAAAATGACATCCAAAAAAAGTTCGCATTCGTTGAAAAACCAACATCGAAAAAAAAATTTCTTTAAAACTCTATATAAAAATACAGTATTAAAATTTTAAAGAACAACAGTAGTTGGTTTAAGCTCTGATTATTCAAGCAAAATTAAACATTTTCCTTGTGATGTGGTATGCAGTACTTGAATATTTCACCGGTTAACAAGATTTTTTCAATGTTGCGCTACTTTAATCAATTAAATCGTCTTTGTACAATTAAGTTCAACTGAGTTTAAAAGCGTACTTTTTTTAAATACTGTAATAATTAGATAATTATATCGTTAATTTCTTCTAGTTTAACAATAAATTAAAACAATTTTTTAACCGACATGAAAAATGCGGAAACATCTACTTACTGTATTATTATAATAAAGGTCGACACTACTGTACATTCGAAAACCGCAAATAGATTTAAGGGCGTCTGCCTATTGTATTAATAGATCGAGTGAGCCCCAGTTGCTAGGCAACAAGTACAGCTATCGCCGCATTAAATTCTTGGCTAACATAATATTGCATAAACGTTCTCCCGCAATAACTCAACAATAAATAATTAAAACAAAACTAAAAACGGCATCGCTCTTACCGTTCATTGGTATAGAACTAATTAGAACTGCAAAGCTGTAGCAACCACCATAGCTTGCTCCTTTTTATGCAAAAGTTTATTGCCAGTTGCTGGGGATGCTGAAGTATGTCGACCAGCATACCTTAAACGGAAAAAAAAAGTGTTATTTTTTAAAAAAGGTTTAAAATGAATTTTAATCAATTAATATTCTCTTACGACATTGGCCGCTCTCCAATATCTTTACATGCTGTATCAAATCGGGGTTGTACGTAATTCCATACGCCTTGATTTTTATGTTCTTCTTGTGCCCAGCATAAAGCCGCGTTAGAATATTTCGAAACTTCTCTTTTGACGATATCGTATGGGAAAGGACATATCTACATGTTCAAAATAAAGTTTTTCAAAACAATTAACTCATTTATAATATATATTTACTGCTTACTTGTTCAAGTCTGTGAATAGCAACTTCATTTTCCAAATTTTTAGCTTGTCGTTCTTTTCTAATCTCGTAATAAATTTTTCCTGTACAAAATACTAATTTCTTAACAGCTTCTGGATTCTGCGAAGCGGGACCATTGTCTGGAATCACTCGTTGAAACGATGTATCTATAAAAAAAAATAATAAGTTAAAAAATAATAAGTAATAAAACTTTATATTTTTATATTTACCAGGTAGCATTTCAGAAAAGCTCGATTTAGCCTCGGGATGCCGCAACAAAGACTTTGGTGTAATAACTATTAGCTAAAAGTAACATTTAACTTAATCGTCGATTTTTTAAATTTCCACACATTTACTTACAGGCTTGCGAAATGGTAACGAAATTTGTCTCCGTAAAGCATGGAAATAATTCGCGGGAGTACTACAGTTAATCACTAACCAATTTATGTCATGAAGTTGACGTATTTCGAACTGATCAGATTCTTGCGGAAAATGATCGGGATCATCACTGCTTAATTGTAAAAACCTTTCCGGACGTGCACTAGAATGCTCAGGTCCCTAAATAAAAACATTGGCAATAAAAACAAAATCCTACTCTATTTCAAAACAATTCAAGACATCACCATTCCTTCCATTCCATGTGGTAATAGTAAAACTAAGCCACTTTGACGAACCCATTTTGCTTGTCCGCTGCATATAAACTGGTCGATAATGCATTGAGCAGTATTAAAGAAATCTCCAAATTGGGCTTCCCAAAGAACTAAAGCGTTGGGATTAGTCATTGAAAATCCTAGCTCAAATCCTAAAAGAAAATGTATTCCAATTAATTAAGAGTCGATATACGCGTTGGGAAAATATAATGCAAAGTTACCTAAAACACCAAACTCAGACAGGGAGCTATTACAAACTGTGTATGGTGCCTGATCGGGATGTAAATCGCAAAGTGGACGGTATGTAACTTTATCAATCTTCTGATGATGAAGAACGTGATGACGGTGACTAAAAGTCCCACGTTCAACATCCTGACCACTTAATCTAACGTGAACTCCTTCCATTAAGAGTGAACCAAATGCCATTGCCTCTCCCAAAGCCCAATCAACTGTTTGTTCATTTACCATGTCCATGCGAGCTTTTAAAATTCTTCTAATGCCTAATTTAAAAATCAGCTTACCGACATTACTTTTAGACATTTTTTAAATTTTTTATACCATTATGAATTATAAAATCGCCTGGTGGAGGGCTGCTCATCTTGGTACCAACGTGAAGTAAAACGTCTTTAGAAATACCTGTCGGTGCACATTTTAGCGGATCGCGTCCTTCAAAAAATCCTAACAAATTTTATAATTATTACATTATTTTTATATCAAAAATAATTAATAAATAACAATGAAAATGAACCTCTCCACGGAGAATCTAGCCAATCTTTATTAAATACTTGAGTTTCTTTAGCTGAAATTTTATAGGCTTCCTCACAAATTCGGTCATATTTATCCTTTTCGAACTGTTTTTTTTTTTAAATAATATTTATAATACAAAAAAAAGTTGAATTGTAAAAAATTCAAAAATATTTTTAAAAATGCTATTATACCTGAACTTCTTTGTCGGTGACTGATCCATCTGCTACAAGTTTGCTAGCATATTTTTCTAAAACTGGAACTTGATCACGAATTTTAGTATACATTAGTGGTTGAGTAAACATTGGCTCATCACTTTCATTGTGACCATTTCGACGATAGCATACCTAAAATAATCAAAATAAGTAACATTAATTAGCAACATACGATTTAGTGCTAACTTTGCCTAACTTAGGACATACTTACTAAATCAATAACACAATCTTTATGATAGGTTGCTCTCCATTCTGCAGCAACATTGCAAACATACATAACAGCTTCTGGATCGTCAGCATTAACATGAAATATTGGAGCATTTACTACTCGAGCGACGTCTGTACAATATGGTGACGAGCGTGAATAACGAGGATCAGTAGTAAAACCAACCTTTTCAGAAAATGAAAAATGGATTCCATAACTCTATTAAATTAAATTTAATCAATTACTTGATTGTTTGTAACAATGTGTATAGTTCCATGAGTAGAATAGTCTGGAAGATCACTTAAATGGAAAGTTTCGTAAACAATTCCTTGCCCTGAAAAAGCAGCATCACCGTGAAGTAGAATGCTCATTACCTAATAAAATAATAACAAATAAATACTACAGTTCTAAAAAGTGTACAACTACGTTTCAATACTTTTTTTCCTTCAACGTCTCCTTGATAAAACTGTTCAGCTCTAGTCTTTCCTTGAACAATGGGATCTACAGCCTCCAGATGAGAAGGGTTTGCGACAACAGCCAAACGAATATTTTTATTAGTCATTCGGTTCAATCTTTCAATATAAGTTCCTAAGTGATATTTAACGTCTCCAGAACCCTGAAACAGGCCAATCTTTCATAACCCTTCTTAAATAACAGTAAATGTTTCAACTTACTTCGTCAGCAGATTCAAGAGCGCTAAATTGACTAAATATTTGCTGCAAAGGTTTACGGCACACGTTAGCCAAAACATTTAAACGACCTCTATAACGGAGAAGTTGTGAAAAACTAATCGTATTCAAAAATTTCAAAATAAACAACCTATGAGGCATTCCCATAACGACACTTTCGATTCCCAGTTCGCTAGATCTGTCAATTATTTGTTTCATTGCTGGAATAAGAACTTCACATCCTTCAAGACCAAAACGTTTTTCGGACGGCCATTTCCTTGCCAAAAATGCTTCAAATCTAAAGAATTTAAAATATTAATACTGTAATGCAAATAGCTTTTACTTTAAAATGTATTACCCTTGAGATCTTACTAATCGAGCCATCATCAATCGCTTTTGTTCCGTGGTAAAATTCATAGCTCCCGGAGTTTCAAATTTCTTTCTAATCCAATTCAATTGTTCTAGACTATTAATAAACATAAATTCAATACCAATATGTCTGCAATATGCTTGCTATATAAATAAAAAAAATTTGATAAATAATTGTTTAGCATAAAATAATAGATTAATTACTTCTAGCCTCTTTAAAATATCACTAAGTGATAGTGCACTCTCACTACCTCCAATAAAAGTTGTTGCCGGTAATTTAAAGATTCTATGCATATCTTTCTCCTCTAAAAAAAATATTAAAAAGGTAAAACAAAAACATTTATAACCATTTAGATACATGATCTGCTTTTCCATAACTACCAAAAAGAAAATAATTTCAAAAGAAAATTGAATTGATTTAAATGATAATTTGTACAAGAAAATAGATACCTAAGTCAAATAAATATCATTCAATTGCAAGCTGGAAAAAACGTGCAATTAAAAAAATCTTAAAAGATAAATAAATTAAACCAAATCTGCAATAGAAAGCATAGTAAATATATAAATCTATTTAATTTTTAACTTATTCAGCCATAAATTTATCAAAAATCAAAAAATAAATAAATAATTAACATTTTAGCTACATTTCAAAACTAACGCCCTTACATTAATTTTATTTAACACATAAATTTGGCACTTTTAATTTGGGGGGTTTTACCTACTTGGAGTTAGAAGTTCCAACTTTACGGGTAAATCGGCAGTTTCAGTGTTTAAAACTTTAGCTAATACAAAATTTAAAAAAAGATTTGTTCTTCATAAATTTATAAGTTATATTTCTGGTCGCTTCACAACTATAGGCAATAATTAATTCTCCGAGAGATTTTCTTTTTAAAAGCAATATTGCCCACAACTACGTTTGCTGTTTTATTTAGAAGCCTGGCCTTTGGTGATTCATGGTACTAATTATGTCGTTAATACGATTCTACAAATTTAATGCATTTTAAGAAATTAACTTTAACGTAAAATTATTAAAGCCAATTCGTCTTATAAGCTGCTTAAAAATGATTGTGAGTTTGCTAATTATCTTTACAAATAGCATAGCAACCGAGTTAATGCGGTGACAGTAAAATGTAAAAAAGGCAATTGTGATTAGTAATTACCTACTTAACCAGACAAGATTTAAGAAAGAACTGGAAAGTAAAATAAAAGAATAAATCTAATTTTCAATGAACTTACCCAATGAATAATTTCTTGTCACTAATTCAGCTGGAATAGATGCATCCAAGTCAGCGCTGCTAATACCTAGTGGATCCAATTGTGCTACATTGTGACCTCGAGTCTGAACATAGCAAAAATTAGATTAAGACTTTTGTCAACATTCTCTTTCAATTTCTTTCATGGAAAAATAATTCATACAAGAACAAACGCGGTGTATTTTTGTAATGTTTTACTCAATTGACCAGCAACTCTCGCTTTCAGCCATTTTATATAATTATCAACAAACGTTAATAGAACAATTGATTGGAAAAGCAGATCAAATAAAGCTTAAAATACAAAATTTGATCACATACCAAGCATATAATTGCGCACCACCAATTCTGGAGGTGTACCTTGCCTATCAGAAAACCCCGAATGCAAGTCAGCATAATTGATTTTCAATGGATCCAATGCAGAAACATGATGTCCCCTTGACTATAATAAAATTTAAAAAGCTTTACATTATCGCTGAAATATTTTATTTCAATGCGATAATATATTAAACATCCCTTAAAATTCTTAAATCAAACTTAATAAAAACTAGATTTTAATTTCGCAATTCAATAATTGTCAAGCAAAAATGTAGGCGACTTGCTTTTTAAAAAAAATTCTTTTCAACAAAATAAAATTTAAGACTTTTAGTTGGCTTTAAAACACTAGTTTAACCATGCAACTCTTACACTTGTTAATATGTTTTATAAGAGTAATTCACAGAAACACTTTAAAACAAGTTGTTAGTCAATAATTCACAGTTTGAGTAAACATAGAATACACCACATTTGTCTTATATTATATTACAGGTAATTAGTTTTTTTTTTAAATACAGTAAACGTAATGCCATCTATACATCTTAAGGGGCAATTAAAATTATTAAATCAATACACATTAGTAAAGATGTATAAAAAGAAGTCATGCATTACAATTCACACAAATCTTAAGTGCAACCTGATTTTTCTAGGTGCAACCATGATGCAACAACAGTGCGGTACTTTTCAGCATTAATTATAAATGACAATTACAGTACATGTATAATGATTTTGAAACATGTTATTACGTTTTTCACGGATATAAGCGTAACATAACATATTCACAGTGTCAGTGAACAACTGACAATTTATTTTTATTTATGCCATGCAACGTTTTCGTTTACATAAATTTTGACGTTATCACGATTTGACGTTTAGTAAATTGATAGTTATTTCAAAAATAAATAACTAATCATTTTACCATTACCGGTACTGTAACACACTATAATTTAATAGCCAGTCTTAAAAATAGAAGCCATTAAATTATTTAACAAAAGGATAACGTTTCGTGAAATTAAATTAGTAAATTGATTTGGCAAATTTAATTGCAAGTATTAACTAGCTTGTAGTAAAGTTTTGCTAAAGTACAAATATAATTTTAAATCATTACCTAATGAACAAGCAATTAATTAGCAATGCTATACAGTACCTGGTAGGAGCGAATAATGGCTTGAACAGCAAGATGGTCATCAATGGATTTTTCATCTGCAATTCCAGTGGAAGGAAATGCGGATGGAGCACTAACGACAGGCTGAAGTTCCGAAAATCCTGAAAGAGATGGAGGAGGACAATATGCTTCTCCGGGTTGGGCACCTGCTGTAGCATTTTTGAAAAACGCATCCCAAGACTAAGCAAGAAATAATTAAATATGCACAGTTCATTAAATTAGTTAAAATCAATTATATTTAAAAATTAATTACAGTATTTTTGATAATTAATTACCGGTATTTTTTAAAATATAATACATGTACACGGAAATTATATTCCTCAAAAATAATATTTGACCAAAAATAAAATTAAAGTTGCCAAATTTTAAAAACACTAAATATATTAATAAATAGCATAGTAACTACTGTATGTTAATGGTACCCAATGTAAATATAAAGTACATTCCGGTTTAATTTAACAAATTCATTATAAAAATTTAATCTGGAATGACAATTATTCATGAAATTTTTTTCAATAAGTTGGCATTTCAAATGACAATTGTAAATAAAACAACCTAGTCATCACACTTCTAAAAAAAAAATGTGGCACTTTTCCATACCAGAAATAAATTCATTCACGTGTTACTTGTTTGTACTTGGCAAATTTACTTACAGACTTGCACACTTATTTAGTATACAGACGCTAATAACTTAACAAAATAAGTCTGTAAAATTACATGTACCTATAAGTCCGCTATGAAAATAATAAAATTACATTAATCGCTATAGAACTAGCCTATTAAACTACAATAGTACAAAATAAAATGAAAAACACTATAAAAAGAAGCACTTAGGTTTTAAATTCTTATTTAAAATAATATTTAAAGAAGAAAACTAACCTATTTTGACATTATCGTATTTTTATTACCATACTGTTATCGAGCCTCTGTAATAATATTATTACAGTATTGCAATTGTTAACTTTATCTAAACGTTAATGATTATTTTGTAACAGTAATGAGAATTTTATAATAAAATTATTAGTTGTGCTAGTACTGTATACTGTATTTAATTTAAATCATTAAATTTTAAAATAGATTTAATTTATAATGATAGTTTAAATCTTATTTCTTACTTTTTTAACCAACAATTTCTACTCTAGTAATTACCATACAACATGTATTTTACCATCGACTCAATAATTTCAATCTAAAATTATAACAATTCGCATATTCAAAAAAAAATGAATGAACTTACCACATGTACACTCTTTGGATCTTTGAGCCAGGCATTGTACATATCCTCCACATAAGCTGAAGAACTGCCATTGAGAAACGGTTCCAACGCCACCGCGGTCGCAAACTGCCTGGTTCCAGAACTATAATTTCTCACATTACTGCTGTTTTCACCGGTTGCGCTGCCACTACCACTAGTACTGCTGCTAGACCTCACAAATACATTTTTCAATTGAGAAGTCCTTAACTTAGAAAAGTTAATCGAAATCGAAGCTAAACTTTCGGGTGCGTGTTGCGGTAAAAGCGGCAGAACATTCGTCACTAATGTCTTTGCTCGATACATGTTTAGATTCTTTTTGATCCAAATCCAATATCAAATGTCGAGACAACGATTAATTACTAATCGCCTTAATCGATTCACAGATTAAAAGCCGGTCTTGGCACAGCCTAGAAACAAACCAAGAAGAATTAGTATACATTAATTCTATGACATTGTCACACCCACAAAATTGAACGTTCACCTTCACAATTCAAAGATAAATTATTGTTTAAAGAAGTAATATTTAAACATTAAGAAGATCACAGTGCCGCAATCACATAAATGATTGCATCATAGATTATTGATTAAGCAGGTGATAAAATATTTTTAAAAAGTTTCGTTATCACGAATTGTTTTACCTACAGAATATATTACAATTTAACGATAACGTTTGAATTTATAATTACATGTACTGTATTCATCTTAACTTTCGATTTTAAAGCATAATAAACGTAGCCTACTGCAACTATTATTTTCGTCCTACATCCTACAATATTTCTCAGAAATTTGAAACCTACTTTCAACAATCAGCTTTTATAATATTCGTCAAGGTTACTACCAGAATTGAATTAACATTGTACAAACTAAGGAAAATAATACAATTTTTGATTCACAAGAAATGTATTCTCTGTTTCGCAGACGTCATTTGATGCCGATCTTTGCATTTCTTGGGCTGCGATTAGCACTACATGTACCAGTACTGTTACTTAATATGGCCTTGAATAGGTTAAGCGTTAAGCAACTAAAATAGCTCTTAAACAATGTCAGATATCTACATAACATTCTTATCTTTAATATCGGCAATTTGCTGGCAAAATGGTCAACTAAATTAATTACCTTTCTTAATTCAGACGTATGAATTAGATTATGTTAATGAGCCTCAGTCACCGACTGATCCAGTCGAATTCGGTTGAGAACCGCGAGAAGGAAGAGCTGCTGATCGGCCCCCTTGACGTGCGTTGATGACGTCACGAAAGGTTGCCAGATTGCAAAAACGAAAAAAAATTTTTGGACGTAATTTACCTCGTTAGATGGCGCCAAAACAACTTTAATACCGGTACAGTACCAGGAAAAAAATAACTCGCCGAACATTACTTTTATGCTGTGATTTAAGTTTTAATTTATTAGTTATGCAATTTAATTTGAGATATTTTAAGCAAATCTGCATGTTAAGATAAATCAACTTCATAAAATTTAATATTGGAGTACAGTATTTTATGCTCACGTTTTGTGTATCGATTAAAAACAAGTATAATTATCCAAAAAAGAAAAACTCGCGAACAATTGCGTTTATTTATCTAATGGATATATTACAGAAAACTGTATAATACATTCGCTAATAATGCGAATGAATACGCATATTACGTGTTATTATAATTAACACAACAAAAACATTAAAATGAGATACAGTAGTAATGCAAAAATGTGGATGAGTCTAAACTGAAAAGCGAAATAGATGCATATTTTTACACAAATGTTTATAATTCTGAAGGTAAGAAACGCCGAGGTGATGAAAAGTCGGTTAGATGAAAGATCAGGTTTCTTCCCAACGTCCGGTGACTTTAATAATAAAAAAAAAACAAAACGAACACTGGAAATGATTATGTCGTCTTCTGAGAACCTTTTTTGCCAATCAATGACTTGTGAATGTGAGGAATGACACCTAAAAGTACAAGAAAATGTGTTAGCGCTACGATATAAAATAAAACGAAAACATCAAAAAAATACGTACCACCACCGGCAATTGTAGCTTTGATCAATGAATCTAACTCTTCGTCTCCTCGAATGGCGAGCTGTAAATGTCGCGGTGTAATACGTTTTACTTTCAAATCTTTACTAGCATTTCCAGCCAACTCGAGGACCTTAAGAAAAAGAAAAAAAAAAGAACTTAGTAATACTTCGTAGACATACTGAGTTGTCAAAAATAATATAATTTCACAGCTTCGCCAATAAAATACAAAAGTGTAAATAAAATCAAACTCTTGTTTCATACATTGTACAATACAGTACCACAAAATAAAAGTTAAAAAAGCGAGCTTTGATGAAAAGAGCTTAGCCCTCCCCTACCCCTCGCTTTTGTTATGGCGGCGTCGCTTTTTCTTTCCCGCCAAATTTAAACACATGATCAATTATTTGTAATTTACGCATTTTTGGCGCAGTTTTTTTTTTCCAACGACAATTTTAAACAAAGTTATGAGCATTCCAAGATAACGCCCAGCTTACTGAGTTTTGAATATTTAACAAAAAAATTCGTTCTACACTAGCAACTTAAAAACAAGACAACTTACTTCTGCAGTTAGATATTCTAAAATTGCTGCACTATAAACTGCAGCCGTTGCTCCCACACGACCGTGACTGGTCGTTCTGTTTTTCAGATGCCTGTGAATTCTTCCAACTGGGAACTAAAACACAAAAATTAATACATTAGCGATTGACAGCTAATTGTAGATAATACTACTGATTGATTTCTAAGAGGGAAAAATTTTCCGCTTAGATTACTAAGATTTTCGCGATTAAATAATACAGCGTAATGTACGAGCTAATATAATTTAATGTTATTGATATTTTGGGTAAATACCTGCAATCCTGCTCTTGCTGATCGAGAAACTGCTTTGGCTTTCGCCTTACCGGAATCTTTTCCCGCTTTACCGCCCGCCTACAAAAAGAGTAAAAATATACTGTTTCAACGGAAAAATACTTTACATCGTATATTTAGAAACATTCTTAACTATGCCTAACACCGTAAATTTATATTTTTAGGTTTAGATGGTTTAAATTGATATAGGATTGAAATCGATAAACATACCATAACTGCAATTATCCGAGATCCTTAATTTTGTCGGTTTCTTCTGGCGCCAAATATCGATAGCAACAAACCGATTTAATTCATATTGGAGCACAGACACACTAAGCGATTTCGTCGCTCGTAGAACAGCTACCCTTCGATCGCTCGCTAGGTGGTGCGTTATTTTTTTTAAAAAAAACAGCTAGCGATTTTTGTCGCGACACTCGTTCTTATCCGTAGCACGTGACCGCTTCAGCCAATCAAATTCGTTTTCATAGAAATAATAGTTTGCAGTAACGGTTGAATTGGCCAAGTTCATTAAATTGCCCGAGGGGGTTTCAACACTGGTTTGGAGAAGAATAGTCCACATTTTGTTTTTACTTGATCTAAATAATGCATACGATGAAAAGAAAATTGTTCATGAAGAATTTTATTTTCATTTATTATACGAATTTTGATTAAATAAAATTTACGATCTAATAACAGATAAAAAGCAAATTAAACCTATGATTACATTTTTTTATTGGAAATAACTGCACGCTATGCGTTAGGGTTCAAACATTTATTTTTATTCTTTTTAAACCATTTTAACGCTAAAAAAAAGTATCATAAATTATTTGATTTTTTTATATTTTAAAGGGGCAAATACTGTACTTCCAATCGTATTATAATTTTTATTTAGCTTGAAAATGATTTGAATGTTTATACTGTACTGTATTGAATATTTTTAATTAAATTGCACTCGTGTAGTTTTTTACTTTTATATAATATTAAAATAATTGTTACTATCAATAATTTAAATGTAGCCTATACTGTATACTGTAGGCTAAACCAGATAATAATTATATTTACTGTAATAATAAAATTGGGCTACAGTAAGAGGGGATTATAGTGAATTACGAAGACGGCATGCAAATGCAGTCCCAGAAGCCAAAAATAGGCTAAAGTTTATACAAAAAATTTAAATTAAATAATGTACTGTTTATAATTATTAAGTAAAAGGTAGCAAAAAAAAAAAAATTTAAAATGAGTATCACGAGGGAATCAAACCAGCGTTTTATTATAGCGCATGCTAATTAGGCCTACTTTATTTTGACGATGTAGACGTAGATTTGTTAATTTTCCTTAAAAAGATCTTTATTAATTTTATACTAATTTTTTTTTTACTTTCAAAATGTCGCCAAAACGTTGAAGGAAGAATTCCAAGTGGGTGGGAAGTCCTTTAGTCCCAAATTATATTTATACCGCCGCCAAGCCTAAATAAAACAAGGTTACTGAGGTTAATATGTTTAATCAAAGAAAATGTTCATGAATAATAAAAAAAAAATAAGATAATTTGCTCCATTTTAGGCTTTCCGTTCGTAATAACATTTTTCTATGTGATTATTTTTTTATAATACGAGTGCATAATCTCAAAATCCTCACAAAATATGTTTTTTTTTTTTTGCCTATATTTAATGAAATTTAATTTACAAATCAATTTGTATGACATCATAGCATGGAGACCATAGTTACCGGTGTTCAATTTTATTCACCGAAGTTGCCGTGTAAAAAATATATTTACAGAAAACGTTATCAAAATTCAAACAGATAATAAACAAAGCAAAATAAATAATAAAGTTCTAATCAATAGCGGATTTCTAATTAGGCCAGGGGAGGCTTTTTTTTATTTAGGCTTTTCAGATGGGCAGCTATAGAGCTGGGATTCAGGGCTTTGAAAATTTTGAAATCCGCTCCTGACTCTAATTTACTTAAGAAACATATAAATTCAATTTAATATTTCTATTATTCAACTAATTCGCATGCTTTTAACATATACAGTAGAATTAAAGCAATAGTTTCTAACTCTACATCGCGCACATTACGTGGAAGCGCTTTCACGAATAAAAATTATTATTAATAATAAGCGCGTTGTCAGTAGGCTACATTATTATTTATTTGAAGAGCGTGAAACACCCGCTGATTTCCTAACTGTGCAAAATATTCCGCGTTGGCATTATTATCCACTGAAAACAGCAAAAGTTAAATGTTGTCAACATATGGATGTGGAATTGAATTGGATCGTCGTCATTTACTCTCACATTGCTTATAAAGTAAGTATAAATTTCATATTAAAACTAAATATCTTCTACTGTCGTTAAGTTGAGTCATTGCTACTCGAAGTAAAAGTAAAGTACTGTACATGCAAATAAAAAATAAATGAGACTGGAAAATACTTTTTTCAATGTTACGGGTATATAGGCTACTATAATGGCAAAAATCCCGAGAAATTGAAAAGTGTTGTTAATTAATTATTAATTAATTTGCAGAAACTTAAGTAATTGATGGTACGTGCTTTCTTGCAACTGATGCATTGAATGTATTGGAGGAAATTAAATTATACAAACGTAGAGACGAGACAAAAAAATCATTTCATATTGCGATTGTAAACGTCAATCAAGAAAAAAGTACATTTACTATTGATATTCAAGGTAAATAATTAAATTAAACAATAACACAACTTTTTCAACATTTTAATATTATTGTACATGTAGTAGGTAGTTATATAACTTCATTTTAGTTCTCCCGCGCATCTTAAACCACTATGAAATTGTGTAGGCTCTATATTTGTAATTGAATCGAATATTTTAGAGAGGGAATAAATCGTCATTTATTAGTTTTTTAGGAAAGCGAAAAAACTGCTTAAAAAGTGCAAATCAATTTAAGCTGTTTTTTCTTTTGTAGTAGGCCTATAATTTGATTGTTGATGCACCAGAAAGTCTAACAGAAAAAAATTCAATTTTAACACCATTTTTTATTTAAGAAAAAATAAAAGGAAAACTATTTAAAATTTGAAACGCATGCCCTTTCTGCATTAAGTAGACGTTTCTTATAGAGCTGCTAAAATGTCATAGCTAACTATGGTCATAGTCGCCTTCGTTCACAATAGCGTTAACTTCTTTAAGTGCAAAAGATACTTCAGAGACAAAAGCGCTTAAGCCACGCAGCGCTTGTCTCACGCTTAGCGACTTCTGCCTCTGAAACGTATATTACTGTGGTCACTTCACAAGGTAATTTTAATTATGTCACTTTACACATCTGTGAACTAAGGTCACGGTGACGACATAATTATTATGCTGCGCCATGCTATATCATGCCTTATTTAAACGTTATTTATAGTAGGCTAAATAGTGTAATTTTATACAGAACGTGTGCCTATTTATAGAAAATCAGCTTCAGCAAAAATAAAATGTTTTTGTAAAAGTATTGACAAATGCCCGCTCAAATTTAAACAACCGATTCAATCATTACGATTGATTGCATGGTTTATGCAAATAAAATCATTCATCAAAATTTTAAAACAGATTAAAATATTAAACAATAAATCCCATACCGGTAATTAATAATTATTGTGAACGAAACTTTCTTTTTTTAAAAAAAAATCTATTTTGAGATCTATCGTGGGTATAAGATTAGACCTACGAGTATAATACCGCATTATCATGGAATAATTATTAATACAAATTAATTGTTTATAAATTAAATTCGAGTGGAGATTATTTTTATTTAAACTTTAAAATTAAGATTTAACTGGCACATAAAAACTTTATGATAATAAATTTAAATTTTATGTTTCAATTTATATATTGTCACATATTTCTAGAAACATATTAAAATATTTTACAACATTTTTCAATTATTACTACCGGGTATACTAAATAAAACATTTTCACAGAGAGTTTTGGCATATTTTGCTAAATAAATGCAGAATATTGTTTGGCAAAATTTAATAAGGTTTTTAAAAAAAACAAGTTAGAAATTATATTCTTAACTTATTTATTTTTGCAACTATACATTGTGCGATTTGAAAAAATAATCATATTTAAATTACCGTATTGTGATCAATTAGAAATTTGTTGCAATTAAGAAGTTTAGCCTACGTTTTTATTTATTTTAATTTATACTTTTAAAAAAAAAATTATAGAATTTCAAATATGAGTCAGCGATTGAAAAGTAATCCTGCAAAACAAAGCTCAGTGTCTAAAAATGAACCAAAAAAAAGTCTGTCGGTACCGGTATGTTTAATAATTTGTTATCAATTAAAAATAAATAATTGAATTTTTAATTGTATTAATTATTGCTTTAGAAATTCAAAGTTACATCGACTTTTGAAAATCTTTTTGGATTTCAACTATCGCAATTAAGTCATTGGAATTCTTTTGTGGAATTAATGTGTCGTCCATGTGATCCAGCTTCTCTCGGCTTCACTAGAATGCTATTTGGTAAATTATGTTACTGTGTTAGCATTATTTTTTATTAAATAAAAATTGAATTATATACAGTATTGTATATTAATAATTTTATTTTCAGGTTTTCTAATGTTGATAGACACGACCAACGAGCGCGGATTTCAGTCCATTATTCAAAGAATAGATAACAACATTTGCTTTTATCCATTATTTGATTTCATTCAACCAGTTGATAAATTATGGTTATCCTTACTTTACTTATTTATGGTTCTAGGTAAAACTGTTTCTAACAAAAAATATTATCATGATTAACTTTGCGTTTATTATATAGGTACAATTGGCATGACGTTGGGACTGTTTTATCGATTAAGTTGCTTGGCATTTATAATTCCATACTGGTATCGATACCTTTTGGTTACCGAATCTTGGAATAATCATTCGTATTTATTCGGACTTATTGCAACCTTGTTTTTATTTCTTGATGGACACCACTTCTGGTAAATTAAAAAAAAATATATGACCGTGCATGTACTGCATGAATAATAATTATTATTGTTCTACTGTAGTAGCAATTACCGAACTTGTTTTCTTATGTTTTAATTTAAAATTCAAAAAATAATTATTAACAACAAGTTTTCTAATAAACAGCTCTCTAGATAGAATCTACCGACCTAGTTTGAAAAATGCACACGTTCCACTTTGGAATTATGCCATTCTCAGAATTCAAGTAATGTTCGTTGTTACAATAAATAAATATTTAATTTATTTGTTAATTTTTATTTATTTGGCTGTTATTCATTGTTTATTTCTTTGGCAGTTATTCATTGTTTATTTCTTTGCGGGTATTAAAAAAATGGACCTCGACTGGTTGATGGGATTTTCAATGCATTTTTTATCTCAACATTGGATTTTTGCTCCATTTAAGTCTGTCGCATAGTTATTTGAAAATTTGTACATTTATAATTTTTTTTTTTTTTTTTTTAATTAATTTTTAGATTAATTTTCAGCGATGAGTTTGTAGACCATGTAGTTATCCACGTATTTGGATTTGTTTTAGACTTAACTATTTGCTTCTTCCTTTTCTTTGATTATACACGTCCTCTTTCCATGACCATTTGCGCCTGTTTCCATCTCATGAACTCTCAACTTTTTAGCATTGGCAAGCATACATTTATAAATTATTTTATTAATAATAACAATATAACCCGCATTATGATATCAAAGGCATGTTTCCCTACACTATGTTGGCAACTTTACCACTTTTTTGTTATCCCGATTGGCCCAGAAAACTAATACCAAGAATTAAACAATTAATCAACAAGTTCATTTCGAAAAAAGAGCAACTATCAAATAAAGCACCGGCAACTAACTTCTCGTCAAATTTAGTTTATGCATCTGATAATAATACCAACAAATATCAATTTAGCAGCCATTGTCTTTATGCAAAATCCAAAACAACTAACGTAACTGTGATAAAAAATATTCGAATAATTTTATTATTATTATTATTAATGATATTTTACTGGATCTTTTTAGAAAATATCTAACAAAGTATCTCCAGCTAAAAAATATCATCATTTAGCGTGTATGTATTTGCTGGGCTACGCGGCCATCCAAGTCTTTTTACCATTTTCGGACTCTATCATCCAAGCAAGTTTATCATGTTATCTGGATAGATTAATATAATGTCGATATTCATTACGTTTGATACAGGGATTTAATCATTGGAAAGGCGGTTTGTACGGCTACTCATGGGATATGATGGTGCACAGTCATCATACTCTGCATCGACGGATTTATGTGCATTTTTTGGACAATGATACAACTATGTTATACGATAATAATCATGTAAGTAAATAATAATAAAATTTTGAAGATGCCCATAATAATTGATTCAAAATCTATATAGAACCTTTCGACTAGAAATCGATGGATCCATTATGGACGTTTAGCACAGCAGATGGCTTTTTGTTTAGAGGATCGTATTAAAAAAAATGATGAAAATGTCAAAAATATTGAAATTTATTTGGACATTTGGACTTCCCTCAACGAACGAATAGTCCAGAGGTATTGTGCCAATTATGCATTGCTACTTTTCCCTGAAATTTATTTTAAAATTCTAAATTATAAGATCGAATAGTTCATTTTAATTTAATTAGAATGACAAATGGGCTACACAAAATTAATGATATTTTATTTTGATCAATATTGAAAGATGCTTTGAATTATGCAAATGTTCTAGAATCAATATCAATTTTATATATTTTTAAATTTAGATTTTTTAACCCTCGAGTGAATATTCTTAAAGCTGACTGGTCCTTTTTTCAACCCACCACTTGGGTACTTCCGCTAATTAACGATTCAGAAGTGTGGCGAAATAAGGCTAATGAAATCAGCGATCAATACAAAGCCAGTCCAGGAGTAATTGCCACATTTCTAGCTGATTTTCCAGGTTTCAAATAAATTATTTTAATACTGGCAATAAATCGTAATCTATATCTTTACATGTACAGTATATGGAGTTTTAAGGTGCGCGCAGGCGGATTAAAAATTTCAGAATACGAAATTTATAATAAATCGCATTCAAAATCTAACAGAGAACAATAAATAAAACAAATTTTGAAAATGTTTTGACTACAGTGTACTCCCAAAAAATTAACAAAGACAACGCAAATTTTAAGAATTCGCCTATTGCTTCTTTATGTGCGGACATAACGAAATAGGCTACATGTAATAATATTGCCACCCTCCATTATGTATAAATCAAATTAATTTAATCTTTAAAAAATTTACAACCAAAAATGTAAAAAAAAAAAATTCAGCTCGACACTATTATCTCATCTTTTTTCCCTAAACGCAATAATAATTATTGTCAATTCCCTATAAAACCGGCTCATGGGAAATTTAATAAATGCGGTTACATAAATATTATGAGGCAGAATATTAACATGTTTACAGAGATAACTTAAACAATTAAAGCGTCATTTAGCCTAGATACATTATAAGTAGGCTATACTGTAATCAATTTTAATAAAGATTTTTTCCCCCCTAGATTTTACCATGGAAATGTGTGTACAACCTGAATTAAAAAATGCTACCGTTGAAATATTAGAAGGCGAAGCAATATTAGAAATAAAAGGTCGACCAAATATTACGTTAAAATCCGGTGAAAAAGGAGAAGTAAAATTAAAAATTAACTATTTTCTAAAATTCACTTTAAAAAAAAAATAGTTCTTTAAAAAAATGCTTTCATTTTAGATTCCAAGCGACCAATTTTATAAACTTCATACAATTTCTTCCTCGACAGCAACGTATTTCTTTGTAGCTGTTAATACAACGGTAAGAAATAAAGTACTGAATATAACGACGACGACACTAGCAAATAACTCGAAACTTGAACCTGACCAACTTAAAAAGTGCGAACAATTGGGTAATTTTTTAAAAATAAAAAAGGCTGACATTTACCTTGCATTACATTTTCATTGATGATTTATCTTGGTACGGCTTCGCTTAGGCATGCATTTTGACTTCGCGTTCGAAGGTGATGTAACTCGGGAAATAGAAGAACTTCAAGCAAAGGACAATAGTACTTTCTACGATTCTGTTTATAGAATTGTGATGTCTCACGCTCAATCGGCCATGTTTAAGTATGCATGTTTAATATATTGTTTTGCAATTAAACAATAGATTTTTTTGGTACTATTCTCGATGCTGGCACGCACGCAAATTTTCCGACATTTATCGATAGTATCACCAAAGAATTTAGTAATCGATTTCCGCGTTATAAGATATTCTACAAGTTACAAGTTATAACTGATTCATTTCCTCCTGATTAGTTTGTATTCATTTATCTTTAAACAAATATTAAATACCGTTGCCTTATAAATTTGTATAAAAATGTATTATCTAGCCTACTAAGCCTAGAGGCTAGACTTTATTTGCAATATTTAATTGCACAATCGATGTTATCGATACTATCGATAAATGTCGAAAATTTGCTTGCGTGCCACCAAAAAGAACAGTACCGGTTTTTTTAAAACTAATTTATCTTTTTGACTTTAGCTATAACGCAACAAAAGAGGCTGTTGTCGATTTGCTCTCAAAATTATTGTAGCACAAAATAATATGTGCTACAATGTGTTATACAATTATGCACAACTCGAAAATTGGTTAAAATACAGAAGCCCTATTGAATTCGCGTAGTAAAAATTGTTTTCTTCATTGTGTAAAAATCTCCCAAGCCTCAGTCAAACATCACCACAGCCGGTAATATTTGAGACTGATTAAACAACGTACATTACTTTATTTTATTTATACCTACAGTACATGTACAGGACTTTGTAGAAAGCTAACAAAACACTAAAGAACCCCATTGATGTGGGAGGTTTTTAAGTTTTAACTAACTTTGCAGTTCATTTTTATTTATGGAAAACTGTGAAGGGCAAAATTTTAACAGTTAACAAGGTGGTGGGTTGACATAGTTCAGTACTGTCCCTTTTTTATACTGTATATTATTACATTGTTTAAAAGTTGTCGTAAAAATGTATACCAAATTAATGAAATGCTTCCTTTATTATTTTATCATTCACCAGGTCCTATTATTAGCTTAATACAGTAGGCCTACATGTAAACCGGCCACTTGTGAATATTTTTAAAAAAAGTTTCGAAGTTATTAAAAATTATTATACTGCAGTATTTTAAATAAATTCATATTAGACTCAAAAATATTATTTAAAGTTTGCTTTTATTCAAACTTCCATTTTATAATTTTGTACACAAAATTCAACATTTTGAAAATGAAAAAAAAAGTTTCCCACCCATCAACACTAAATAACTACAAAAATACTGACGAGTAAACGAAAATAAATAAGTCAAAGTGCTAGGCATAACATCATTCTCTGACTAGGTTACAAGATTAAAATTGTCATTGAAAATTCTCTTTGTATTAGTTAAAAACATTAACAGTATTTCTCGGGAAACGGTAATTTTAACTAGTTTTTTCAATCGAATTTTAGCTAACAAGAAAGAGCTAGAAAATATTTACAAAAAGAAGAACTACTTTAGTATACAATATTAATATTGGCGTTAAAGATTAAAAAAAATTACAATACATAAGTACAATAGAGCGCAATGCCGAGCAAACAGATAGCTGAAGGTGGAATGTGACAATATTATTGAAGAATACTTCAAATACAGTACCAATTGCAAACTCACAAAGTTCAACATAAAAGTAGTTCAGTTGCACTCAAGGCTCGTATTTCACACTTTCTCACTCTGCTATCTACACCGTGATGATCTGTCTTTTTTTAAATAAAGATGAGAAAGAATGAAGAACGATAAAAGGCTTCCCATTGATCAATGACTTTGAGCCTTAGTAAATTTCACTTTTGAAGTGAAAATGTTTTTTCTTAAATCCGTGATCACGCTAATACTCGGTACATTGATTCAATCTGTTGCGTGAAGTATTTTTTCAATTCAGGTCTTTTCGTTTTTAAAGTGGGAGTCAGAAGATTATTTTCCACCGTAAAACCTTCAGATGTAACGTAAATATCTTTCACCTTTAATAATAATTAAAAATTAACATTTGAGAATTTTAACATAGTAAAATATTTGAACTCACCAATTCGAAGGGTTTCAATCCATTTTTCTTTCCCATAGCAGAAAGATCGTCAAGAATAGCTTTCTTCAGCGTCAAATTTGTACAAATTTCGCTATAAGAGCCTGGAATTCCTTTTTCAGCTGCCCATTTTTTAATATGAACTGGATCAGGTACAACCACGGCGATTAAACAAGACTAGAATGAAAATGAGTTCGTTAAAACATGTTTCCAAGTTATTAAATTCAAAAGCGTAATACCTTTAAACTTTCTCCGTGAACAAATATTTGAGAAATAAACGGACTGCTATTGAAAATATTTTCTATTTTTTCCGGTGCGATATATTCTCCTTGCGAAAGTTTAAAAATGTGCTTCTTACGATCCACAATTTTTAAAGCTCCATTCTAAGTAACATAATATTAAGGTTAAAACCGGCAGCACGTTAAAATTTGTTTTTAAAGTAATAACTTACCGATAACCACATTCCGACATCGCCAGTGTGAAGCCATCCGTCGCTATCGAGAGTCTCCTTGGTTTTTTGTTCATCTTTAAAATACCCTTGGAAAACGTTGTATCCTTTTATACAGATTTCTCCTTTGCCTTCTGACGCAAAATATTCCATTTCGGGTACGTCTACCAACTTAATTCCGCAGCAAGGAAGTGGTGGACCAACGTGACCTAATTAGCAATTGAAACGTTTTATTAGTATAAAAATTGCATACCTGAAATAGTTAATAGTAACATACCAGGTTCTGGATCTCCTTGAATGGTAAGAGAAACTGGAGCAACAGCTTCAGTTTGACCGTAACCTTCCACAACTAAACAACCAAGTGCGCATCGCATAAAGGTGAGAACGTTGCAAGCAAGTGGAGCGGAACCAACGACCATCAAACGAACTCTTCCACCCATTCCTTCCTGCACTCTCTTAAACACTAAAGCGTCCCAAATACTATTTCTTCGAATTATGCCCCTAATTAAAAAATTAAACGTTAGTTTTCTAATGGCAAACCACTTTTATAAAATACTGTAATGCACAACTTACTTATTAATTTCAGCTTCCTTAGCATTCATCGCCATTTTTAACAGATTTCTTTTGATAAAGCTGCCCGCTGTCGCCAAATGCACATTATCGTAAATTCTGTTTAAAAGACGAGGTACCGCTGGTGCAACAGTAGGTCTCAAAGCTTTCATGTCGCCCATCAAATCACGAACATCACCTTGGAAGAAACCAATAGATCCTCCTTCTAAAATCATTGCCACCTTAAATTTAAATAAGAAATTAGCAGTTAGCTCAATAAGAATAACACTCGACGCAAACTTACTTCGCAACACCTCTCCAACATATGCGCCAAAGGTAAAAATGAAATCATACAATCTTTAGCCATAGGTCTATGTTCTCCAAGTTGAAGACCAACAGCGCACACATCGGAAACTACGTTTCCGTGAGTCAACATCACACCTTTAGGATTGCCAGTTGTGCCACTGGTGTAGCAGACTGTGCTTAAATCTTCATGCTTTGGTGGCTAAATATAATAAAATGAAAAAAAAAATTTAATTTTCTCCATAAAAAAAAATTAAAAAAAAGTACTTACAACAGCTTTGACAGGAGATTGTTCGCCTATGCGCTCAGTCTCCGTGTATGAAATAAGTTCGATGTTCAACGCTTTGGCTTTCGAGATCGTATCCTCCGAGACCGCAGTAATATGAACGATTTTTTTCAAAGCTGGTGTCATGTGAGCTTTATCCAAAAGCAAATTAATTTTCTCATCTTTATCGCAGATTACCAACTTAATCTCGGCTTGATTAATAATGTAAGCGCAAGCTTCAGGTCCCAAAGTATCGTACAATGGTACGATGACCATAGAGTATGAATAGCAAGCATATTCAGCGATAACCCACTAGAAAATTCAAATTACATTATTATAAACAAATAAAAAAAAAAACTAAAAAAAGCAGCAACTCGCTTACCTCAGGACAATTTCTGGAATAAATTCCGACGAACGTTTTAGCTTCGGGTTTAAGACCTTGATGAATTAAACCTGCTCCGAAGTTATTAATTCTCTTCAAGCCCTGATCGTAGGTTACCCATTTGTATGGTTGATCATTGCCGTCACGCCAACCCAAAAACGGACCATTAGCTAAACAAATTAAAAATAAATAAATCAAACTTTTAAAATATTGAACTAACAAAAAATACTTACGAGAAATTTTAGCGCCACGATGAACAACTTCATAAAGGGTTGTGATATTTTCAATTGGAAATTGGATGAATTTTCCATCTTTTACCAGCCGTGACACGCGAACGTCCTCAAAGCTCTAAAAAAACAAAAACAAATAATAAAATTAAAGTTCACGTGAAAACTTTTTTCGGGCAAACTATCCTACAAAATGCTATCGCCAAATTTTTAAATTTAGGGTACATACATCCGTCACACTTACGATAGTTTTAGAGTTAGAATTCCAGTGAGAAGTCTTTCGATCCTAACAAAAACATTAACAGAAATATTCTATTCAATAATCTCGCCTAGTGAAACAAAATATTGAACGGCAAGTAAAAAAAATAATAATTTGTTGTTGCAATATCAAGTGGAATTCATGCGGAAAGTGCAGAACATTGCAATATCGTTCAAGTGTGACGGTGTACTTAAAATACGGTATAACCAATTATCGCCTATCTAGAAAGAGAAGGTCTTAAGCGCCACAACTTCCGGTTTTGAGATAATTATATCATTTTGAAGAGGAAA
>JAQGAZ010000510.1:0-57860 GCA_034692225.1 Polydesmus complanatus | reverse complement strand
ATGCTTGTCCCGGGTATTCCCGGGGCAAGAAGTTGTCTTTGACGCAATAAAAGGGAAATAAATAAATAAATAAATATGATGATTATAAGAAATCTTAATTACAAAAAAAAACAAGAAATTGGATAAATCGTTAAATAAATAAATTGTTTTGGCTTTTGAGCAGTTCGAAAAATATCTGCAATTTAACTTTGGCACTTAATGAGTGAGCAGTAATTACGCAACCATTTTTATATTTATTGCAACTAATTTTGTTGTTAAATTACGGGTTTTTAACGCTAATTTAATGTAATACCGATCCAGCTGGTCCGATACAATTATTATATCGCTCTACAAAAACTTTGTTGTCTTTTCCATTCTTATTTAAATTTTAAAAAGTAATGGCCTTAGTATTTTACATAGTGGTTCAATAAAAAATAAGCCAAACATTAATCTTTAGTGCCAAATAAATTAATCACACAGTAGCCTGCTAATATTATTTTTCCTAATATTTGGAGAATTGATCCAACGATATACATGTACAGTAATAACAACATGCACTATCAGAAATTTGAATGGAGAGAAAGTTACGAGTTAACTTCAACTGTACCGTATAACTTTACGAGCAATTTACTTTCCGATTTAGTGATAAATTTTTAAAAATTTGTTTGCAATTTTAGGAGACAAACTCATTTTTAGGTAGTAAAGATCTCATAAATTATCAAACTGCAGTAGTACTGTACTAAAAAATTGTCGTTCCCTATCAAACTTGTTTTGTACTTTGTTTTTTCTCATTGTTATTTAATTCCTAGAAAACATTGAAAACGTTTACGGTTATTTTTTTTTTTTTGGTCATTATTATGCCTTAACTCCAACTAATATGACGTAAAAATTTAAATGTTTATGTTTAATATTAAAAATAGTTTAAAAAATCTTATTCCTAAAGCTGTAATGAGTCAATAACGGCATAAATAATAATGTTATAAGCATAAGAAACCAGGCAAAAAAAGCTCAACCAAGTACTCTCTATGGTCTGGCAAAATTTATAAACTTATACCTATCACACTACCAAATTTTCTAAATTTTTTATTCATTGTCGTCTAGTGACCCTAATACATTTTTGTATTTCTATTCGAATATCTACCAAAAAAATTCGATAAACTGTTACCGGGAAATTATAGGTATGTATCGAACAGTTTCATTATTAAATTATGTATTTATGTATCTGAGTTTCCTTATTTATTTTTAGGTTTTTGTGATGAAATACTTAGGTTCATCACATACTCAATTTGTAGCCATCAAATTCGTTCTTGCGGTATTTGTATTAACTTTACATGTAATTGCTGGCGAGAAAAAAAATCTTATAAATTCTGATTTTCACCATTATTAAAGTTCATACCTCTACCCGTAAAAATATTACAAACAACAATAATAATAAAATTGCAGTGTTGTATCATAATTTTAACCAACAATACAATTTAATCTATAGGCGTACTATTAAAAAAAAAAAAAATGTCAAAATTAGTCCTTAGATTTTCTTATTGTATTTTAGCTATCAAAACTTTAAAAAAAAAAATTATATTCAATGGTACAAATTGTTTCTAGTAAATTACTCTCGTCATTCGGAAAATGATAATCATTTTCATTCGTTAAATTGCTAATATTATTTAACAGCCACCTTAGCAATAAACTACAAATTTAACGACGTTTAAAACGTTTGGTTAAGTTTTCAGTTAATTTAAAAGAAATAAAAAAAAGCGGATTTTTCTTCGCCAACTTAACAATAATAATAATTATTCTATTTCGGTTAAATGAACCTCAACAACTAAAAAAAAAAGTTTGTATTGCTTTTTGTAACCACGCAATTAATTATCTATTTAAATTTAAATAAACTACGCAAAGAAGTAAAAGAAAAGTAAATAAGTGACACTAATAATTCTTATAATAACCAAACCGTTAAATACAGTAGTAAATTATTTACATTTTAATTTACAAAGTAAAAGTTTTTGCGTTGGCTCTTATTGAAAGGAAAAAAACCCCACTGCCTTATAACGTTCAATTACCGTAAAATCAAAATTTAATAAGCATGAAATTGACAATATTCAATTGCACGATCCGAAACAGAGAAAGTAAACTTCGTTAAATTACAAAAAAAATAATAAAATAAAAATAATAAAAGTTACGTAAAACTAAAAAAAAATAGAAGAAAAATTTCATGAGACAAAAGAAAACGCACATATCATTCAGCATTTGTAGAGAAACAAACCATAAACGATTTATCTAAATTGGAAACAATATAAAATGTCGACTGACACGCACATTTACATTTTCAACTATTGTTAATTGTTTTCGAAATTTTTGCGACTTCCGTTACACTTTTCTTCTTCAACTTTAAAACCAAAAAAAAAACTGTCTTACGAATTATAAAAGAGTTTAAAATTTTTTTTTAACAAAGATCAAGTGACCCAACCCTTGTAATAAGGAAACTCAAGTCGATTTCAAGACAAATCATTGTGTAATCCAAATCACCGTTTTTTTTTTTGTTGCTGTAATTATGATTACTTTTTTTTTGTTTAAAACAATATGAACTTGCAATAAAAATTATAAAAAAAAAATATAAAAAAATATTTTTCCTTTAATTTTGAATAGCGTACGTACTTATTGAGTGTTAAAAAAAGACCAAATGTGAAATGACCCATAAACAAGCTCTCACATCATATTTATCTATATTTTCGACCTACAAAATTATTTAACAGTAGTATTGTATTAACCTATTGTACAATATACACGGTAGTTCATTAAAAAGTAAACCAAAATCAATTCAATTTCCCTAATTAATCATATTTAAAAAAACATCAGAAATTTGAGTAGAGAGAAAAATATTACAAGTCAATTTCAACTTCATCTGCATTAATTTAAGTTAGTGAGTAATTTTCCTAGTGACATCATTATTGTAATTTTGTCTGCTTTTTTTGAGAAATAGAAAAATTATAGTTTAATTTAAAAAAAATAGAGAAGTAAAATACAAACAAACTTTTTTTTAAAAAAATATATTACATGTACATGTATTAATAAAATATACTGGCAATAGTTCAAGTTTTAATATTTTGCTTATTTAAAAAAATTGTAATTAAAGTTTGGATTATTTTTAATGGAATCACCGTGTAAATTGTTCAAGAGTCATATTTTATTAATAATACTGTATTTTCAAAATAAAATAATGCACATAATGTTTTTGCCTTTTTATTTTAATGACTGCAGACGATAAAAAAATTGTTGGTTAACTTAAATTTGGGCAGCTGAAGTTGATTCATGTCTTTCTCTCAATTCAAACGTACGAGTGTGATAGTGTATGTTGGAATTGGTTCAATTCTCTAATTATCGGAAAAATATTAGTCAGATTAATAATTATCCAATATTAGAAATAAAATTATAGGAACTAAAGTTTGGTTTACTTTTTATTGAACCACTGTGTATATTTTATTATTTATTATTATGCCTAAACAAATAACGTTTTTAATTATCCGGTAATATTTTTTTTTTTTTAAATTTGTGTACATATTTCTTTTTTTAAAGTTTAAATTTCAATCATAATAATTAACCTAGTATTTCTATTGTCAAAACGTAGATTATCCCAAATTCTTAATGGCCAATTATTATGCAATAAAAATGATTATGGTAAAAGTTAATAATAATTTTCCTTTACATTAATATTTTGAAAATTAAAATTAATGTACAAAGTTGTCATTGACCTCCTCTCTCTCAGCAAGCAGCAGCTACGTTAACCGTAACATAAATAAGAATTAACTTACAGCAGCTTGTAAAAAAAAAAAGTCAGAAGTTAAAATCAATGACTTTGAGAGACAAAAAATACATAAACCAAAAACAATTTTTAAAAAAAATAAATAAACATTTAAAAAAATTCTAGTCTTGTCTAAATCTCATCACAATTAATACCCACAAAAATGAATTTCCTTATCTTAAAAAAATGAAAATTATTGTAAATGCAGGGTAATTAACATTAATATTTAAAAGCAATTTTTTTAATGCGGATAAGTAGACATGTCGTTTTTGTTGATATTTTTCCGAATTTGTTTAAAAAAAAAAAGCCAAAAAAAAAAAAGCAAACTTTCTTTATTTACCAACTGCATTTTTTTGTTTATTTAATTAGATAATATCACGAAGTAAAAATAAACAGTACAAAGTAAACTTTCAAAAGTCAAAAAATAAAAGTTCTTTGAATTGATACCGGATCTAACTCAAACAACCAAAAATTGACACATTTTGGACAGAATGATGAAAAAGGTTTATTTAAAAACGAAGAAAAAACCAAACGTCAGTAGTTTGAATGATTGTTGATTACAGAAGCTCGAAAAGGGTTAATTTAAGTAACTCCAGGAGTCTAGATGAGCACATTTAATAAAAAAAATGACAATGTCATTGGAAGAAACAAAAATAAATTTATAACAATAATAAAAAGTGCTTGCGGAATCAAAAAGTGAAAATTTCAAACACCCAAATTGTCTAATTAGTAGAACAAACAATGTGCTTTTCTAACAATAGCCACAAGAATCTTAAAAAAATAATAACAAAAGAAAATAAAAATGGTGGGAGTATTATGCTACTCAAAAATAATAGAAAGTGAATCGAATCTTAATAATTTAACTCTCAACATGAACTTCCGGTTTCCTTTTTTTACGTTATTACCGCTCAATTATTATTAATAAAAATTGTAGGAAAACGGAAAAAGATTCCCTTTAAATTTCTTTTGGCTTAAGAATGAAAAAAAAATGTAAGAAACTTTCTATTTATTTTTTTTTTTCTCGTTTCTGTTCGCACGAATACATGAAATTGACGACTAGATCCGGATTTAATTGTAATATTGTTTATTATTCTCTATTCCGTATCTGTGGTAGCGACATCACCCCCACTCTCTCTTTTTTTTTGCAATCCTTTTTGCATCTTTTAACGTGCAACCACTGACCCTGTTTTTCTATCTTATCCCCCTCCTCCCTCCATTCCCCACTCATCTTCTTACTCTACACTCGCTTTCTCACGTCCTCCACCCATTTAGGCTCCACCTTACGTATTTACACTCAAGAAAACCTAAAGAAATAAGCAATTGGCGGAGCTTAGCTTTCGTTGTTTAGGGAGGAAAAAAGGTGGGTCATATTGTTTACTAAAAAAAATCAGAATAAGTTTTTTTTAAAAAAAGAAAATTGTGTTAGTAATGTGCGTGAAGGCGTGGCTCCACCCTCTCTCATACTCCTGGTCCGTTACTATATAACGGAGCAATTGTCCCATGCAAAATATCAAACAACTTCCACTTCTCCGCTTAAGAAGACTTACTCCTTCGAACCAAGAAAAATGAATCCCTCAGTAAGTTAAATTAATGTTCATATACCATAATTACGATTTTTTTTTCAAAAAAAAAAAAAAATAAAATAAAAAATACTCGAAGAGAAATAGACCTAGCTAAAATTAAAAAGTTTTAACTTCTAAATTTATTTAATTAAGTCCATTGCTTACTAGTGCTTACATTTTATTGGAACAACTACATCCAAATAATCAACTAAATGGTATATTTTTTTGTTTTTAAAGATCGTTTTAGGTCTGTTGGCTTTGGTCGCCATTGCAGCGGCTGAAAGCACCAAAGCCACCGATGACAAGGATAAACGCAGCGTGTATGGAGGGTATGGAGGTTACGGAGGTGGTGGATACGGAGGAGGCGGGTACGGTGGCTACGGAGGATACGGTGGTGGCGGCTACGGAAACGGTGGTTACGGCAAAGGAGGCTACGGAGGCGGATATGGGGGCTACGGAAACGGTTACGGAAGCGGATATGGGGGCTACGGCGGTTACGGAAACGGAGGAGGATATGGAAACGGAGGATACGGAGGCGGCTATGGAAACGGAGGATACGGAGGCGGCTATGGGGGTTATGGTAAAGGAGGATACGGTGGCGGATATGGGGGCTACGGGAACGGTTACGGAAGCGGATATGGGGGCTACGGAAACGGTTACGGAAGCGGATATGGAGGCTACGGTGGTTCCGGAAGTGGATATGGAGGCTACGGAAGCGGATATGGAGGCTACGGTGGTTCCGGAAGTGGATATGGAGGCTACGGAAGCGGCTATGGGGGTTATGGTAAAGGAGGATACGGTGGCGGATATGGGGGCTACGGAAACGGTTACGGAAGCGGATATGGGGGCTACGGAAACGGTTACGGAAGCGGATATGGAGGCTACGGTGGTTACGGAAACGGAGGCGGCTATGGGGGTTATGGCAAAGGAGGATACGGTGGTGGCTATGGTGGCTACGGAAGTGGTTATTAATAAATTTCTTCAACGTAAGTTATTAGAAATATTATCACATTAACGTAGAGATTAATAAATGTTTTTTAAATATTTTTTACAGATCCATTACTCGCTGTACATCAATTCATCACAACATTCCTGAGCTTTTCCGATACTGTACTATTTTCCCGACTGTTACCCATTATTTATAATTTAAGAAAAGAAAAAAAAAACACGAAAAACTAAATAATTATATTTGTTAATTTGTTGAGACGGGGTCAGCAATTATTTGTCGATTCGATTGTTTTAAATCGTAAATAAAGTTGAGCTCAAATAAGTTATAAATTTTGCATTGTGTCAATTCTTTTGAATCGTAACGTGCGTATAAAGAAGGCAATCTAAAGTTACGACCTCATACTAAAATTTTATAGGCTACTTGGTCTGATCATTCTAAAATTTAAATCGCTTTCGCCCGATCGATCACAAACAAATACAGTAAATTAGAAAAAACTTCTTAACAATTTTTGGAAACTGATAGCCCTGTCCTGTCCTTTACAGTTACAATCAAGCGAATGATTTCAAAATCTCATTTTAAATAATCTGCACACAAATTCAAATTTGAGATCGTTTTGAACTACAGTACAATAAAAGTAAAACTCGGTATAACATAATAATAAAATTCGTTTAACGCCAAAGTGTAACAAAATTTTTGATTTCATTTCGACTATAGAAAAATCCTAATCGTTTATGAAACCTCGAGGAGAGGAATAGAATATTAAAAGTTAAATTCAAAGCTGAAACGAAACGCATTACAAAAATAATATTAAAAATAATAATTTAAAAAACAAAATTTCTAACGCATGAATAGACTACATTTCACATAATCTGCATCAATTACGCCAACAACAGTTCAAAACTAAATAAACTCTACATTTAAATTGCGCATAATATCATTGTGTTGTTACAAATAATATTGTATAATTTTATTTCCCTATTTGGCATTAAACCCAGATATCAGACTTCCTGTACTTACAATTTATTCATGTAATATACTGTACTAGTTGCATTATGTTGAGCTGATCAACTCATGATTCGAGCGTCAATAAAAATAATTTAATACAGTATATTAAATAAGTTACATTCAATGAAAATGCGAACGTTGTACAAATTCATATACCGGTATAGTACTGTACTGTATTTAAAAATTAAAGAAATTCAGGCTGTTAATTGTGTGCTATGTGGAAGTATTGCTGACTATGGTATAGGACATGATCTGTGTTGTCAGTACAGTATTGCATTTATTGTCCCTTAATGAGGGATAATATTTTCCAAGCAATAGCCATCTACTGTACGATGCCAACCCTCTTCAAATTTTTTTTTTTTTAAATTAGTTCGCGAACAATGACATTAATCGCCATTTTTTATAATTAATTTTTTTTAACAAAAAATTCAAGAAGCATGAGATATCATCATTAGCACCGTAGCCTTGCTGCAGAAAATAAATCTTTCTGGAAAATAAAACCAACTTTCACCAATTCTCTCAGGTACCGTACATAAAAAAAGGCAATTTGGCAAACTAATTTAATTTTTATCGGTAAAAAAAAAAATAGCTAAATTTTAAATATTGGTGTAAACTTAATACATGTACACGTACAGTAGGCCTATACTGTATCTAAAACTGCAAACTTTTTACTTAAAAAAAAGAAAGACAATCAAAGCCTAGGCGCAATTTTCCCTTTCGCGCTGTTCGTTCATTTCCACAAACGACTCTTTTCTAAACAATTTGAAAACATACACAAAAACTGATTCATTTTTTTCTACATGTACTTCCAAGTTTATTTAAAAAAAAAGTTTGTGCGAAACATTTTCGTCTTGCCCTTCCGAGCGAATCCCTTAACTTTTCGTATACCCCTCACCAGCTGATAATAATGCGGAAAAAGTTAACCACGTGGTGTCAAGTGCAGCTCTGCTTAATTTCAACAGTTTTAACTGTTTATATTAAACTAGGATACAAAATAATTATCATTAATTCTTAAAATGATCGTCAAGATTAGAAAGCATCCTTAAATAAGTAGATACCATAGCACAATTATTATTCTGCTCGCATTACGCTTATGACCTTGACCACGTGGATCACTCGCTCAACTCAAACAACAAGTACTGTATGTATAATAATGTTTACCAACAGCTTTGATACAATCATGTACGATGTGACGACAGGCGATTAATCGAAAAATTTTTGTAATTAATAGCAAAGTCATAGAAATTGTTCTTCCTACCTTCAATCGGGCTCCTCGTTGATACAAGGATTGTTACGAGATAAATACTTCCTCCAGTCACATTGCTGCGTTACGCGAATTATTCATGGAAGACATTCAGGTTAAGATTTAATTCACCGAGCCATCTGCACTTAAACTGCGACAATTAAATAAAATGATTGTTACTTTTTTTTACTACAGGAAGATGAATTAAATTTAAACGCTGGCTTAATCGCTACTGACCTAATTTTATCCGATGAGCAAGTCGATTTCGGCTTCAATGACATTTTTGCTCCTGACAATGAAGTATTTGATTTGGTAAGCATCAAAACATTGTGATTTAAAAATAATGATTATTGACAAGCGTACCTAAATATTGCAATGCTTAATTTTTTAGCTCAATCAAATTGGTCAAAATGATGAATTAGAAATGATTCTCGACAATTTTCAAGAGTTTGACGACTTTCAATTAGAAAATTACTTGGCCTCTCCGTCCAATTTGATTCATAGTTTCGAAGACTCTCCATCCAATTTGACATGTAGTTCCGAGGTTGAGTCATCTCCACAAACTTCAGGTTGTATAATTATTTAATATCTTTTTTTCTACAAAAAAATAACGAACATTATTAGAATTAGACTTTAATAACGGCGCAGTCTTTGAAGACTTTGCAATATTACCAGATGGGTACAAGACTCCAGACATTTCTCTCGAAAATGCCGATTCAAAAGAAGTGTTACATGATCCTCTGGAAGGAATGGAGTTGACCGTGATTCCGAAATTGTCGATAGTGCTTCAGCAGGATCCAAAATGTCTAACCCAGCGTCAGAGACTTATCGACAGATGTATAGGTAACGGAAGAACTTATTTGTCTTCGAAAAGCAGACCTCCACGAGGCCAACACAGAGGCAGAAGTATTTTGAAACCGCTGACGATGAGAAAAGAAGTTTATTCCAAAATTCCCAGCTACTACACAGCCATCGCTCCAGTAGATAAAATCAAAGAAACAGCAGAAGAAGCGTCTACCTCCTGTAAAGAAAATATTTACGATAAATTGCCACCTTATTTAACGGATTTTGTAAATGATAAAAACATTGAAAACTCACAAAGTTGTCAAAAGACGATTCGTACTAAAGTCAAAACTGAAGTTCCGAGTTTAGCGAGTCAGTCGGATAGAAGCAAACTAGAAATAAAACAAAGGTACACATTATAATTAATATTCTCGTACAATACGTTTAATCGAGCAAATCGTTATTATTTTTCTAGTTCCAAATCTTTCCAAACACATTTCAAATCAGACGCGGAAAGAAAATTAGTGGTAAAAATAATTATTATTATTTAAAAGAATAAAAAAAATTGTAAAAATCTTTATAAAAAAAAAATTATTTTAGGATGAAAGAAGAGTTCTTCACGTTGGAAATATAAAACGAGGAACAACCAGAGAGCAGTTATACGTGAGATTCAAAACGTTTGGACAAATTGAAGATATAAAACTTCATTATAGGGACGAAGGGTAAATTTAAAAAAAAAAAATTATTAACATTTTTTAAAATTTTATAATAAGCAAAAATCAATTCTGCATTTAGAGATTGTTACGCTTTCATCACTTATAAATACACGATTGATGCTTTCGACGCGCTTGAACGTAAGTTAAAAATTTAAATTTTTACGAAATCATTTTGTAATAAACTCGCATAATATTTTCGTCATTCCATTCATATTATGATAATAATTACAGCGTAGTATGATGAAGGCTTTTACAACCTTGCATGCATGACTTACCAATGGCTAATTTGATTAATTTAATGACTTAACGAATTTTTAGGTCTAATGTTTAAAAAAAAAATATGTAGAATAAGGTACCAAAAATTATTAGTAAATTACTCGTGAGATAAATCGTGTATTATACCCTAGACCTTGTACACGCCATCTGTTACTAGTGGCTATTATTCAATTTATTTTATTAAGCTTTTTTAAAAAAATTAAAAACAAAAATAAAAAACCAATAAAAGCATTTTAAAAATTATTCAAAATTTTTTTTTTCGTTTTCTAATGAATGCAATACTGTATTCATTTAATAATAAATTATACAGTGCACTGAGTGCAGTACTGTATATTGAAAAAAATTTAAATTAATTTTGACACATCCAACAGGATATTATTTTTCAACCATCTACAGTACGTACCGGTACATTATTGTACAATAATTTTAAATCTTAAGAAAAAATGGTACGGTACCGTAGGTTTCAACTTCGTGTAACTCGCTAAAGATGATGAGGCAGTTTTTTCTTATCTTTAACGAGACGCAAATATTGCATACTAAAGAGACATGGCATCCTTTTTTTCTATTTTTATCACTTAATAAAATATTTCCTAGCTTTTTCCACTGTCTATAGACAAAATATACGTGCATAATTTTGTAGCCTTGTAGCAATAATCACAATTTTGTCATTCATTTATATTTTGATATGAACTTCCTCATAACCTTTGTTCAACATACGTAATAATATTAATTCAACTGATCTTCCTAGGATTATGGCCGCAAAAAATAAATTTCGTTTTTTCTTAAAAAAAAAATCACTAAACAATTTCTATAAGAATTAATTTTTACTACGAAGTATTAATAAGTATAAATTTTAATCTCGAAACTGTTTCCCCCCTATAATTATTAATTTTAGGTTTTAAATGTTATATTGAGAATTGTTTTTTTTTTTTAAACTACCAATTAAAACAAGTTTGTGTACGTCATACCAACAAACGTTTGTTTTTTCTCAACTTTAATGCATGTTTGAATTACCGGTATGTTAAAATATCTGACGGCACTTGTCGACTACTACCGTAGCCTGCTACTACTTAGGCAAAATACAATTAATGAGCACATTTATAAGCATTATTATTACCAAAAACAAAATGCAATGGGCAAATAGAAAACATTCCGGCGAAATTCTAACAATAAGTTTCCGTATCTTAATAAATATTAAAAAATTATTGAATGAATAATTCAAAAACATAACCAAAAAAAAAAAATTTTTACGTAATATTTTCGATTGAATTTAAATTTTTCCAATATTGAAATTGAGTTTATTCCTATTTTTTTTATTATTATTTCTTCAGATGGTAATGACGATGAACCGCGATTCGAGCTTTCTCTCGGAGGAAGGCGCCTATTCTGTTTACAACGATATTCAGATCTAGGTACGAAAAGCCATAAATTACAGTAACATATTCACTGTACATTATATGAATTTTAATGAACATAAACGTGAATCGTTAATTTTTATATTTATTTTTTTTCTCTGAATCGTTAGATTCGTTAGAAGAACTCGTTCAAAAGAACTCTGATTTCCGCCATAGTTCTCAGTTGGATACCAATAGCCCATCTAGTACCATTCTCAGCAGCAGCAGTCAATCCGGAAAACACAAGATTGGTCAAATAAACAAACAAAGCCACGATTTCGATTCCTTATTAAAAGCTGCCAGATCCAACATCAGAATCGCCAACTAATCGACAGATCTAATTAATATTTTGTTTTAGGTCTTTTTTTTCTTATTAATTACCGGTACCTTTTCGGGAAAGTAACTTTTTGATTGCTGGTCTCATGAAAGTTTTAATTATTTATTAATTTATTCCATTAAAAAAATGATTTCTTTCTGTTCCAATTTTAGTCAATAAATTGAGGTTATTAATACTGCCGGGTTAAGCGCATAATTTTACCCTAACTACACTGTAGCTCATATTGAAAAATTGGTTTGCAAACATTTGTGGCCAACATCTCCATTCCATACTTAAAAATTCATGGATGTAACAATATTTGTACCCAAAAATTTCAAAATGTGGTTTCCTTTTCAGCAATATCTTCACATGGAAGATTTCCCAAAAAACATTCATTTTCTTTTTTGGAATGATTGCATGTGATTAAAAACGAAGTTTAGCCAGAAAGCTCGTTCCAGATTTACACCATTACACGTACAGTCATTATGAAATTACAGTACCGGTGTATCACTTTTTCTCAGAATGTAATGATAGTGCAATGAAATTTGAGGCTTGAAATTTTTTGTGAGGCAAATTATTTTGAAGTAATAATTCTTAATAAAAAGAAGCGACATTTTAATCTTGTATTTTGTTATGAATAATATGGCGATTTAGCATCTTCAACCTATTTTGTACGGGGCTGTTCTGTACTAAAATGTTATTTCGGAAATTTTATTTGATCTTCGAGTAACTTTCAGTAGTTTTCAAAAATTTAGAAACCTTTTCCTTACAAAGACCCATGAAATTCTTAATAACGATTATTTCCTTTAGTAAATTGTAGTTAGACTTCATCTGCTTAGTAAATTAGCAAAAAAAAAAAAAGACGAAACCGCCATGTACATTTATAGATTTTATACGATGGAGTACTGTAGCACCTAGTGATTGGATCGGGAGTTTCAAAATCCTTGAAAAATGCATGACCAGTGGTGGAAAACTAGTCAAGTGCGGACAATGTTAGGTCTTCCCCGGTGGAACCGCCACCAGTAAAACCGCAATAAAAAAATCTTGGCTCTCTTAGTCTGCCGAGCTCTTGGTATTCCTTGCGGCCGTGTTACCGGCTCACGATACCGACGAAACTCTCACCATCGATCTTATCGCTTGACAGAAAAGGAGATATTCTTGAAGATGAAACTTCCGGCTCCATCTTGTAGGCATAAAAAGATTCCTTAGTTTTTTTTTACATTTTTATTGTTTATTTCATTTATGGATGGCCAGTAACGATCTTCCCATCGGCTATGGCGGTTACCAGGCAAGGTGTACATCAAGCTGATACCAATAGAAATTGGCTACCAATACAGTGCGGCACTCTATTTTTGTTCTAAGAAGTCAACACCGACCTCATTCACTGGGAAGAGGACAACGAAAACCAATTTGGATATCGACAGATGAGAAACAACACGTACCAGTAGCTAGTATAAGATCACCTTAATTTTATTTTTTATACCGGTATTTATTGTTTTATTAATAAAACCGTAGTTGGAGATGAAGTAATTATACTAAAAACGATGAAGAAGATTCTGATGCGGTCGATATTATTGCTCAATATAAAAGCCCCAAAGGTACCGGTATTTTCCCCCTCCCGTTAAAATTTTAAAATCTTAACCAATCAATTTTTTTTTTTTTTTTGGCATTTTTAATTTCACAAAATTAAAATGTCACCTAATTTTCTCATTTAACAGAACCAAAGTGATGAACAACAAACAATTTACGCCATATTGCTCACTTTGGAACCTAAATAACGTAAGACAAAAATTTTTTTAAAAAAATTACTCCTTAATCTCAAAACGTCATAAATGATAAAGATGAGAATTATTTGGACAATCTAGTGGATTATTCTTTGGTGAAAATTTACGCCATAGCTTTTGTCAGGGAAACGAAACAAACGTGAACAGAATAAAACGATTATTTTTAACATACTGTATACAGTATTTTGTTTTTATAAAAAAAAAAGGTAAGCGGATAGGGGATAGAAACGCGCTCTGCACGAAGGGCATTTTACGTTCGAAGGAACAAGAATCGTACGACCCAGAACAGTCAGAATTAAGTAAATATTTTTGTAATTTATTTTTTTTAATACCGGTACAGTACTGTAGTTCTAATCTTGAAAAAAAAAAAAAAAAAAAGAACGGTTCAACCAATTGTTCTGGGATCAGTTTATGTTAAGCCTGCGTTCATGTTTATAAATTATCTCGTGTGCCTCAGTTTACCTGAGATAAGAAATTTTCAGTAGACGCAATAAAAGGGAAATACAAATAAATTTCAAAAATGACAACGCTGATTGCGCAGTTGCAATTGCATGTAAGCTTATGTAAGTGATAAGAATATTCTACAGTACTTTAAATAGCTGCTGCTCGTTTTATAAATTTTTTAAACCATTATTGTTCCTAAATCCCCTTACAAATAAAGCGTGAAAATCGCTAAAGATGAAGCAGCTGTTTCTTATCTTTAACATGAAACAAATATTGAATACTATTATTAACACAACCACCTTTTTTTTTTTTTTTTTAACACCCAAAAAAAATATTTCTCCTAGCTTTTACCATAGTCTAAGGAAGTATAGATCAACAAATACACGTGCATAATTTTGTAGCCTTGTAGCAATAATCATAATTTGTCTTTCATTTATATTTTGATATAAACTTCCTCATAACCTTTGTTCAACATAATAATATTAATTCAACTGATCGAGGATTATAGAAGCAAAAAATAACTTTAAAAATAAAATCACTAAACAATTTGTCTATGAGAATTAATTTTTACTCCTAAGCATTAATTTTAATCTCAAAAAATGTTTCCACTATAATTACTCTCGATTTAATTTCAAGATTAAATATTATTATATAGAAAATTTATTATTATTTATTTTTTTTTATATAAAAAAAACTACCAATTAAAACACGTTCGTGTAAGCCTACGTCATACCTAACCAACGTTTGTTTTTTCTCAATTTTAATACATGTTTGATTTATGTTAAAATATCTGACGGCACTTGTCGACTTACTACAGTACTAAGACAAATACAACTAATGAGCACATTTATAAGCATTATTATTATCAAAAACAAAATGTAATTGGCAAATAGAAAACATTCCGGCGAAATTCAAACAATAAGTTTTCGCATCACAATAAGTATTGAAAAATTATTGAATGAATAATTCAAAAACAAGCAAAAAAAAAATTTACGTAATATTTTCGATTGAATTTAAATTTTTCCAATACAGTACATGTATTGAAATTGAGTTTATTCCTACAGTATTTTAATATCATTTCTTCAAATGTTAATGACGATGATCCGCGATTCGAGCTTTTTTTTTTTTTCATAATGAAAATTAGTAATAAAATTATAATGTGTAAACCATATAAATCTACAAATATATCGAGTTACGAGTATATTATAAGGCATGAAGGAAATTAACAAGCGCACCGTCAACATCAGTTTGATAGAAATCCTTAATAAAATGTTTACACACACTTAAAAGTTTAAACACTCCACACAGCAATTAAAAGTACTCTATCTCGCAAATCACAAGACAATCGATTAAAAAAAAACACATCATCAAAGGCGCTATTTAATCTAAAGTAACGCGGTAAACTTTTTGTAATATAATCCTTTTGTATCTACAAGGCCCACATCAAACAGCATACACGATTTGCGTTCTCTCGGAGGAAGGCGCCTATTCTGTTTACAACGATATTCAAATCCAAGTACATGTACATGTACTAAAAATCATAAATTAAAATTTGTATGAATTTTAATAAACATAAACGTGAATCGTTAATTTTTATATTATTTTTTTCTATGAATTGTTAGATTCGTTAGAAGCTGTTTCGAGGTCGTTTCAAAAGAACTCTTTGAGTTCCGAAATAGTTCTCAGTTGGACACCAATAGCCCATGTAGTACCATTCTCAGCAGTGGTCAAACCGGAAAGCAGAAGATTGGTCAAATAAGTAAACAAACCCACGATTTCGATTCCTTATTAAAAGCTGCTAAAATCTACAGATCTAATTTATATTAAAATTAATTTGTTTAGGTCTTTTTTTTTGTTTGTTTTTAATTACGTAATTTAAAATCGTGTAAATCAAAATAATAGAAAAAAAAAGGTGGAGCTGGAATTTGCTAAACTAAACCCGATTAATAATATAATTTACGATTATGATCGATGTATTTTGATCAAAATTGCGGTGAAAATTAATTTAACCTTGACTCTTCAAAGGCGCCATCCTTTTAAAAAAAACACTTTATTCTTTTTTAAATTTCAAATTTTAAGTCACGTAATTCCCGAACTCCCTTCTACTGTATTTAATACGATGGGTATTATTCCCCTCACGTAACTTTTCAATTGGAGAACTCGTGAAAGTTTCAATTATAATTTTATTCCTTTAAAAAAAAATTTTTTCGTCTTTCTTTTCTGTTCCAATTTTGGTCATTAAATTGAGGTCACTAATAGGCAGGGTCGATCTGCAATTCTTTTTTTCACAAGAAATGCGCGATGATGTTATGTTTACGTAAGCGAAAAATAAAAATTAAGACATAATATATAAAAATAGACGGAAAAAAAAAATGTTGCTCACTTATTCGTGATCATACCGATTCTACCGGAAATAGCTAGACGTGATTATAGAAAGCGCAACCAAGAAATTCAGAGAAAACGGAGATTCTGACTTCATTACATTGACGTTGAAGAAAAAAAAAAATTGGGACATTTCCTCAAAATTACGTTTTCTACTGTATAATAGCTGACTGTATACTATTACTATACAATGTCATACAGCAGTGTATTCCGACTTGTCTTGCACAAGTCGCTCGACCAATTACAAAACAGCGTCACAAACCACGTGACACGTCAGGGATCCTATTAAATAAAAACTCAAATCATCTTCTATTCATCTCAGATTTTTCAATCAACCGTTCAACTTCCATCAATTCCCAACCATAGTAAGTACTTTTTTTTAATTTATTTATTTTACAAATGATAATAATAATACGGTAAAATATCAATGCACAACTTAACTTTCAAATATTTTATTCAAGCGCAAAAGTTGAATTGTTTAAAACTAATATTTGAAAATAAGCTGAAAGTTATATACGGTACCAAAAATAAAATAAATAGTTAGAAATAAATTATTTTATGCAATCAAAACGAAATTATTTTAAAAAACAAAAAAACAATTAAGTTCTTTTAAAAATAAAAAAAAAAAAAATTTTTTTTGAAAGCAAACAAAATGATTAAAAAAAATAATAAAACAATTAAAAAAAAAATAAAATAATTAAAAAAATAAAATAATTTAAAAAAAAAAAATGATTAAAATTAAATAAAATGTTTGAAAAATAAATAAATTAAACCAAACATTTTAGAAATCAATAGGAAAAAAAAAAAGTTTTTTTTTGCCGGCTTTATTGATTAAAATTCAAGCAACCGGTTTAAAAATAATCTATTTTTTTCCATTAAAAGTTTATTAATCTATGGACTATCATCATTCTGCGCTATCAAATAACACGTTACACGTATATTGAGAGCAAGCCTAAAATACAAGTGCGTTAGTGCAAACAAACAAAAAAAAAGTTGAAACAAGTGTCCGGAAGAGTCACACGATATCAAAAGTAAATATCTGGCCAGACTTGCATAATTATTATTATTTTTGTAACGAACGACAATACTTAACTTATCATTTATCTAGACATAATTAATTTAAAAAAGTAATAAAGACTAGTTAAACTTAGTATCTGGCGTCATTTGCGGATACATTAAAAATATTTAAAAAAAAAAAAAAAAACGAATTCAAATTAAATTAAATTTACTAATTTAAAATAAATAAAAAAAATTAGTCCTAATGATATAAAATGATATAATTATTTAAAGATGTCATTAGGAACTGTTTACACAACGCCACCATGTCGGCCGTCACTAATAAGTCTTTTTTTTTTTTCTTCGTTTAAAGATAACGCTTAATTTGTTTCGGTCGGTATTTTGCTTTGAACCGAAGAAAAACAAGGTCCCAAATAGAAAAATAATAAATCACGCCAGTTTCGTAATAGAATTTTTCCTCCCTCCTATCATCTTAGGAATTTTTCTGGTAAACGGAAATCATCCGTGGATCCCCCCTATCTCAACCCTCTCTTAAGTCTCCGTACCAGATAACAATAACCCCTTTTATATTCGCCCAATGTACCATCCTTCAAAACTTACAGTTTACTAAATCAATTGAGACAGCGCAGACACTAGGAGAGCTCACTCAGCTATTACCGCAAAATACTAATTATAGCAAACTCATTTTTTCCCTCGGTTTCTTTTTTAAAACTTTTTTTTTAAAAAATTTGCAGCTCAATATCTCTCTGAAGTTGAAAGAATGTCTGGTAATAATGTGCCTTCGAGCTCGTTCGCCCGTTTAGGAAGAGCCGTAACCCGTTACGCTCCCGAAGATTACACCAACTATGTGCGCAGTTTGGGCAATCGCCTTCGTTTCGAATATAATCGAAGATTCGGCGAGAATAGCGCCCAACCCGAAACGAATGAAGGTTAAAACAAACGAATAAAATTTCTTCTTAATTGCAATACCTTAATTCACACATTTTATAAAATATTAGTTGATTCTCAAGAAGAGAAACCTTTGAGAGTGGAAACTGTTGAATTTTATGCCCAACAAAATTCGATCGAACACCACACCGATAAGTACGAGCTGGTTAACATTCACCCTGCCAATCCGGTGTTTCGAAGAGGACAAACTTTCGACTTTGCCATCAGATTCAACGCCGAAAGAGATTTCGATCCTGCCAAAGATCTTCTCAAACTCACTTTCAGTTTCGGTCAGTTATTCAAAAACCTTTAAAACGAAGCGTTAGCTTATTTTGTTTTAATATTAATTAACGATATTTTATGAAATAGGGCCTCATCCGGTCGTGACTAAAGGAACCAAGGTAGAATTGAACGTAGGAGATAACCCCGAATTCGTCCAAGGAAAAGCCAAATGGGAAGTGAAACTTCTTCGCAATCAAGACAAAATCATTTCGTTGCAAGTAAGTCTCCAAATCCAAATAAACCGAACCTAAAAATATACACAGTATTATGCCGTTTATGAAAAAAAAAAAAAATTCTTCTCCTGATTTTTATTCCTTTTTATCGTCAACGCTTCCATCTTTTTTCGGCTTCACGCACGAGTTTTATAAACATCTATCAGAATAATTTATAGTGAAATAACAATTTATACATCAACAATCACCTAAAAAAAATATTATCTTTCTATTTTCAACAGACTTCAATAAACACACTTATTTTTACATTTCTAAAATAAAACATACGTAGCAACAACAAAAAAAATATATTTCCATGACATTGAAAATGCTAACACCACGTAAATCAAATCGTTTACATGTTCAATAATAATTATTATCCTTTTCTGAAATAGATAAATATCCCAGCAACAGTATGTGTCGGTCTATGGAAATGTGAAATTTCGAGCAGTCTGAAAGGAAAAGTGGATAAACCTGAAAAATTTTCTTGCAAAGAAAGCATTTACATCATTTTCAATCCTTGGTGCAAAGGTACGATAACATTTTCTTAATTGCTAAAAATAAATAAGCATAAAAATTATCGCAAAAGCTGACGTGTAATATTTTACATGTTTTATGAACAGAGGATGCCGTTTACTTATCTAATAAGGAAGAACGAGATGAATATGTATTGAGTGATGTTGGAAAAGTGTACGTCGGAGCAGCTAATAAACCTCGTGGTCGAAGATGGATATACGCCCAAGTTGGTCTCCTTCTTCATACATTTCCAAATTAAAACATAAAAAATAAAAAAATAAATATTTTTTTAATGTAGTTCGATGACATCGTATTGCCATGCTGCGTCTTCATTCTCGAATTGAGCAAATTAGATTTCGCATCTCGTGGAAATGTTGTGAAAGTAGCGAGAGCAATTTCAGCAGCTGTAAGCAAATTTATTTTTAACCAAAAAAATCTTCCAAATTCTAAATAATGTTGTTTTTTTAATTTCCAGGTGAATCATCTTGACGATAACGGAGTGTTGGAAGGAAGATGGGATGGTAAATATGAAGACGGAGTGGCACCTTGGGATTGGACCGGAAGTCTCAAAATCATCGAAAAGTTCATGACCAGTGGAGGGAAACCAGTGAAATACGGTCAATGTTGGGTCTTCTCCGGCGTAACCACCACCAGTAAGAACACAATTATCTCAATCCTTATTTAATTAAATATTGAATAAAAAAAATCTTGGCTTTCTTAGTTTGCCGAGCTCTTGGTATTCCTTGCCGCAGTGTGACCAACTTCGTTTCGGCTCACGATACCGATGAAACGCTCACCATCGATAAATTTTTTGACGGAAAAGGAGACGTTCTTGACGGCGAAACTTCGGACTCCATCTGGTAAGCATAGAAAGATTCCTTTGTTTTGTTTTTTTAACAAATAACTTTTAATTGTTTCTTTCATTTTTCTAAGGAATTATCACGTTTGGAATGATGTATGGATGGCTAGGCACGATCTCCCTATCGGCTACGGCGGTTGGCAGGCCATTGACGCCACTCCGCAAGAAGCTAGCGAAGGTACGAACACCAGCCAACAATAATTCTCAACTTTTTTTTTTTCTAAATTTATAATTTATATTCTTTTTAAAGATGTATATCAAGCTGGTCCGGCTTCTTTGGTAGCTATCATCCGAGGAGAAATTGGCTTCCAATACGACACTCAATTCTTGTTCTCCGAAGTCAACGCCGACGTCATTCACTGGCAAGAAGACAGCGAAAACCAATTTGGATATCGACAGATGAGAAACAACAAATACCAGTAATTATACCACAAATCATATTAATTTTTGTAATACTGGTATTAATTTATTTTTTTATATAAATAAAACTAGTGTTGGTCGAGGAATTTATACTAAAAAAGTGGGTGCGTTTGACGACGAAGGGGATTCTGATGCGGTCGATATTATAGCTCAATACAAAAGCCCCGAAGGTATTTTCCCCATCGATGTCGAAGTTTAAATCTTAACAAATTAACGTTTTGATTGTTACCGTATTTTAGGTAGCGAAGCCGAACGATTAACGATGATGAACGCTGCTAGAGCAGGAGGATTAGGACACATTTACGATCTTCCAGAAGATGAAGCTCACGACGTCGTTTTCGATCTCGAAGAAATTGACAAGATCAGCATCGGAGATCCATTTAGCATTAAAGTGCAAATTGAGGTAAAAAAAAAATTTTACCAACGATTTTGATCAAAAATAACAATTGGCACGCCAATAGCATTTTCTGTTGTCTAAAAACATTTACAAAATTAATTTCATAAAATTAAAACGTCACCTATTTTTCTCATTCAACAGAACCAAAGTGATGAGCAGCGTACGATTTACGCTATATTGTCCACATCCAGTGTTTATTACACAGGTGTTCAAGCCCAAAAGATTAAAAAAGTAGAACAGACCTTCACTTTGGAACCTAAACAAAGTAAGTTAAAATTATTTTTAAAAAAAACAATTATGCTTTTTATCTCAAAACGCTGCATTTCTAGAGGAAACATTGGTCATAAATGTCAAAGACGAGGATTATCTGGACAAACTGGTGGATTATTCTTTGGTGAAAATTTACGCCATAGCTATTGTGAGAGAAACGAAACAAACGTGGACAGAAGAAGACGATTTCGCGGTCGAAACACCTAAATTAGAGCTCGAGGTAATAAAAATTAATATAATCTGTAAAAATATACTAATATTATTTTTCTTTTAAAAAAAATAATAAAAGGTGAGCGGAGGTGTGAAACTCGGACAAGAATTTGAAATGGTGGCCACTTTCACCAATCCATTAAAACGAGCTCTGCACGAAGGACATTTTACGTTCGAAGGAACAGGAATCGCACGACCCAGAACAGTCAAAATTAGGTAAAATAAAATTTTCTTTATTTTCCCTCTAATAGCTCTAATCTTAAACGTATTTTTTTTTTTTTAAAGAACGGTTCAACCTGGCGAAACTTTCCGTCACGTTGAAAAATTCCGACCCATTCGAGTTGGAGAAAAACGAATCGTAGCCAACTTCAGTTCCAACATTTTGAAAGAACTGAGTTCTTCCAAGACATTAAACGTCGAGTCGTAACGGAAAACGATAAATGCTACTCGTATATTATTATAGTTAAGTATATTATGCTTCCATGTGATTTTATAGCCTTTTAAAAAAAATGACAACGCTGTTGGCGCTGCACGTACGCGAATGCTATCCAATACTCATACAATAGCTGCTGCTCGTTTTATATTATTAATATAACTATACACATATTATATTTTTTAAACCATTGTTGTTACTAACTATTAAACTTAATTTTGGTAAAATAAAATTGTCCTTTTTTTTTCAAAAAAATAAATAACTGATCGATCTATACAGACTACACTGTAATAATACTGTGCGCATACACTCGCTGACATAAATTGTAGCGCTAAAAATCTTACCATTAATTATTTCGAACAAATTTTGTCTGCTGAAAACGATAAAGCAAATACGCAAGCAACATAATTACCGATATTAATTTTCCAATTATTAAAAGAAAAAATTGCAACTTTGAAGTTGTACGTGCATGATGGATGTTTTGCTATGGTAATTTCAATCAGGGTTGCTTAACATCTTCAAGGTTAAACCAACAGTTTTATTAATAACTTGACAGCGAAAAATGCAAATTGTTTATAACTGGCATCGTTGATTTTAGCTTTAAAAAAATAGGAGTTTCAAAATAATGCTGTTATCACGTCGACATTATTTTATGACAAGTTACAGTAATTCCCAAAATGGTGGGAAAAATATATTAGGCTTAATAGTTTACTAAACTTACCGAATATTGCAGGAATCTAGGTAGTCTATCTGCGCTTCTTTAAAATGCTCACACAATTCTTCATACTTTAAAAATACTGTAGATACAATTTGACATAATAAAACTTTTCCGAGCACAAACTAAAACCGATTTGCTATTCGCGAGCACATCCATCGTATTACCCGCCTTCACGCAATCACTGTAGTGTATGAAACGCTGTTTAAGTCAAAATTAAAACAATGGCGTTGAGAGCGAACTTGCTGTGAAATGTAATTTTGATCGAGACTTTACTTCATAGATATAATTGTTGTATTTCCTCTTTCTACATTAATATTTTGCACGAAACCACTGCGTAACCTGGTGGGATTCAAAATAATAATACTGTAACATATTATACAGTAATATTATTATTTTTAAATAAGGAAATCACTACGAGTCTTTTTGAAATAACGCAGCTCATCAATTTTTAAAATGTCAACATTTTCAAAAATAAAATGGTCTTCAAAATGCAATTTGTGACTGTTTCCATTTTCCAACTTAGTTTTTTTTCATCTACAAATTAATTCTTATTATTATAAAAGCAACAAAATAATAATAATGACTAATTTATGCTCTTTTATTTACATAGCTAAAAGGGTGTCAATGCAAATATAACATTTTAACACCAATATACGTTTAGACATACACAATTTTCAATAACTATTTAACATTACTACGAGCATATTTTCAGATAATCAATCTTTAAAATATCTAAATTTCTTTTTTATTTTTATAAAATACAAAATATTATGATGATTGCAATATCAATTTTACAAAGGCAGATGACCGCTCATACAAACGGAGGTATACAATGGTCCCTAGCTATCTATTTTTTTGAAAATAAATGTTATTTTGCAAATATCACTTCAGAAAATAATAATAATTATAATATAAAAAAAAAATGTTGTTAGTAAAATACTTTTGGAATGTTTACGCAAAAAGTATGTTATAAATATCTTCTGTGTTGGCATTAGGACAAGGTGTTACAAGGCAATCGCGGCCTGAACTAGTAATTGGCTGAACCTGTTTACATAAAAAAAAAATGACTTTTAACACCTAAAATTTGAAAAAAAATATAAACATTGAACATGAAAAAGCGTTTACTTGATGATAACGAATAAGATCTGATAACTTGCAAAACTTCATAGAACCCTCGCCGAGGAACTGATAATGACCGTTTGAAGCGTCGATTAAATAATGTTTACATTTGTCATCCGCGCGGTAGGAAACTGCATAACCCCAAATTCGCTCACAAAACCGAACTAAAAACGTTCCGGCCCTCGAATTCTTCAATAAGTCTTCCGAATCTTGACGATTGATTAAACCTATAACAAAAATATAATTTATTATCGTTTAGAGGGAAAAAATACAAATTGAGCAATCTATTAAAGTGAAAATAACCATGAAACCAAGGGGCGACCGTGTTAGTGAGAGGATCTAAACCGGCTTCTCTAGGCTTTTCTTCATTTCGAAACCATTCAATAATTGCTTCTTTCGAAGGTGGCTTTCCAGGTCTATTCTTTGTTCTAAAAATATTAATAATATTATATTTAATTCTATCAGAAACTAAATTCTTCTAAATCGGTATTATACCTCGTTATTTGAAGGGTTGCTGTACGAGCAGTACTGGCATTTGATAGATTCCGATAATTATTATTCGCTATTAATTCCGACGACGAGGTCTGACTACTCAAATTTACTTCTAACTCTTCTTTGGCTTTCCTCGCAATTTCCCTTATTTGCTTTCCCATTTCACGATCATTTTTCTTATCTTTTGTAAATAAAACGTTAAATGCAAATAAAATGCATTAAGTAATAAATAAAAAAATCCACAAACCATTCTCAGTATTTTCACTATCTCCATTTTCCAGAGTTTTTCTTATGCTATCTTGCAATTCGTTAGCATTTTTCTGAGTATTTCTCAGTTGAGCATAAGCTTGTTTTACTTCAGGGGCAACGTCACTTTGTACTTTCGTTTCACCAACGACAGCATTTCCAGATTTCTAAAATTAAAAAAAAATAATTTTTGTTACTCTGTAGTCTCAACACATCGTAATGTTTGTTATGGATTAAACCTTATCCTGTTTTTTCTTCAAAAAATCCGCTCTCTCTTTCGCTTCTCTCTTCTCCCACATCTGAGCCAAACGTTTAGCTCGAGTAAGTACAGCTTGAACCTCTCTGTCCTCGGCTTCTTCACTCTCTGCATCTAACTGCCTCAATTTATCTCCGCTATTAGAACGATTTGAAGACAATTCTTTTCTTTTCGTAGAAGGAGAACTAATCGTTAAACCGTCTCTGAATAAATTTAAATTTAAAAGTAAAATATATTATAATATACTTTTTTTTTGAATTAACAACTTACAGTCGTTTTGCCGCGGATATATAATCATTTTTAGCTTGTAGACTTGAACTTTCCTCAACTTGGATCTCGTCGTCAATTACCCAAGTCCAAGGATTCCCATCACTTCCCAGTAAAAATTTGACTCGTTTACTTCCTTAACAAAAAACATTTACTGATAAGAAAAATGGTTTGATTACGATTATAAATATTTGATTTTAAAAATTTCGGCACCTGGTTTCGGCGGTAGTTTGGGTTTTTTCCTGGCATTTTCTTCTTTTTCCACTTCGTTTTGCCATTCTTTCCACCGCCTCACTTGTTCCACCCGCATCTTATGCAGCAAAAGATTTCGATCGTCTTCACTGAGTTGAGCGAGAAGCTCCGGTTCAATATACATAGCGTCTAAAATTTGTTGGAGCATTTTTCGTTTCTTCTGAGAATTCACTATACGTTTAACCTAGAAATCACAAAGAAAGAAAAAATTTGTTTAAAATAATAATACAAAAAAAAAACACCAATTGTTTGTAAATAATATAACACGTCCTAACTTTTTATTTTATTTTTTAAAGTCAATAAATTCAAATCGTGTTAAATAGTCAAAGAAGTTCGAGAAATAAAAGGCTCTCGTACTTATAGTTTAGATCATTAAATTTTAAATGATTATATATATCTGGTCGTATCTCAAGTGGATAGAAAATTATAAACAAATCAGTTTAATGAAAGAAAAAAAAAAAGGTTAAAAACCTCACTTCCCTATCCTTTCTATTTATTCCGTTCATAACCGTAAATATTAATAATTTTTCCTGCTATATATTCACCCCACTGTCACGTTTAATTAATCTTTGAAAAACCTTCATCGTTCCCCCCCACACTCAATTCGTCATAATTTGAGAATTTCAAACAACCTAGAAAAATTTTTTACCACACAAGTTTGAAAGCAGCAATCAGAACAAGAAAAAAATAATTCTCATTCCTAAAGGAAATTCACATTTCCTGTAAACATCCATAAAGTTAGCATATAAATAGCGATTTTTGCAAACAGTCGCGAGAAAAATATAAGAACCGACGTCCTCTTTAAAAACAAAAACTTCTCAACGACATAATATTTATTCTATTACGCACTTGCTCGTAAATTTTAATAAGTTCAAGACATCTAAAAAATAACTCATTCCAGAAAAACATAAAAACAAAATTGAAATCGGATATTGTGAGGTATATAAAACATTTTTGGAATACATTTTAACCAATTATGATAATTTAAATTCTTAAAAACAAAAAAAGTCCATATTAAGCAAAAACAAACTAAAACCTTTTTAAAAATTAAGTGTAAATGTACCGGTATTGTTTTTTTTTTTTTTTTTTAAAAAATAAAAGAACTTGAAACAAATTGAGCAATAAAATGGAGTTAAAAATAATCTTTATGAATTTTTGCTTAAACTGCGCAAACTTTTCCCAAAGCAAATTGTTGTGTTTAGAAATTTAAAATTACTGTAAGTTATCTTGAATTATAAATGAAAATTATAATCATTTTTAAAAATAATTAGTAATCGCAGCAAAATGCTAATTTTTATCTTTGGAAAGATCTTGAAACAACAAGGAAGAATAAATAAAAACCGTTGGAAAATTTTAAATACTGTAAAAAAAAAAAAAGAACTTGAAAACTTGTTCTTTTAAAAAATTAAAATATTTCCGAGAGTGTTTCAAAAATACCTAATTTAATCTTTTCTCGAACGTATATAATTTTTATCGATCGCATAGTAATTATATACTCAAAAAAAAAAACCGTTGATTTTAATGAATTCCCAGCTATAGAAAACGCAGTCATGAATATTAATTCGATCAGGTGGTCAAGGTAACCTTAATACAAATTACACCGGTACATTTCTTTTTTCTTTCTTTCTAAAAAAAAAAGAATATAATCTTAAAAAAAAAAAAAAGAATAATAAGGTCACGGTCTAAGTAGCTGAAAATACAACCTATATTTATTGTGTTTTAATGAATAGAAAAGAGAAAATGAGCTGTAAAAAAAACTTTTAAACCAAAAAAAATGAAAATGTTTTGACTTTCGAAAAATGATATAGGTTGTTCAAATAATATTTAAATCCATTGCTTACAAACCGTATACTGTAGTTATAAATACATTAGTTGCACCTACTATAATACCTAAAAGACTTATAATTTAATCAAGGTCTTTTTTTAAAATTGAGTTGAAATCCTTGTTACAGCTGTTTCATGCAAAGCGATAAAACTATCTCGTGTGGGTGGGGCGAAATTATGCTAAAGAAATACAATAGCAATGTTAAGATTAAAAATTATATTTTTTCGTACTTACGAAGTATTAGTTTTTTTTTTTGAATATATATAAATATCAAAAGAGTTTCTTTAGTTTGACTTGTTTATATTATCTTCGGTTGGTTCCGAGAACTCCGACGAAGGTGTGAAATGCAATGTGGTTGGCATCCATCTTGTGCGGAAAAGTTGAGAATTTGTTTGAATATTAGTACGAGAATAATTGTCAAAAGATGAAACATCGAGGACACATTCACTCGCGTTACATTACAATCTAAGAATGTTGGCGTTTAAAATTATTGTTTTTATATTTTATTTCCTAGAAACTAAAACCGAAATAATCGATAAATGAAGACGTTCGACGCTGACATCTTCTGACTCGTAACTGCTGAATTTGATCAAGTTCATAATGAATAAATTTGTGCCAATAAAAAAAAACCAGCGTGCGGATAGGCAACTATGCATTGCTTATGTAACTAAAAGATACTATTCGCACGGAACACTAATGCTCCACCCATGCGTGACGTCAGTGTTTTATTTGTAAATACACTGCGCATGCTCACTAATCAAATTGATGGCTCATTAATTTTTTTTTTGACAGCGAATGAGATAAAAAAAAAAAAAAACATTTGAAAAACTCAAATCTAATGATAAATACACGTGATTTCAAAATTATTTCTGTGTGGTTTTTTTTTTCTGATAAAGAAGACTTTTAAAAAAATATAAACTCAAATTTTATAATTTGCATGATCTACTGTACAGTATTATGTAATATTCGAATATAAAAATGTCATAATTTGCTTCTTTATTTATTGTTCATCAAATTTTGACGACACACCCGCGAGCAATTGCGTAAATTTCTATTTCTGATGATAAATGATAAGATTTCACAAAATATTTGTCAATCACAAACTTTGTTGTTTTTGATTAAATCGGACGTTTTATTGATGCGGTATTGAAATATCAATGATTAGACCAAAAAAAAAAAAAAAAACACGGTTCAGATCGATGAATCAAAAATCTATTAATGATCATAAATAAAAATAGGCAGGAAATAATTTCAGTTACAGTACATATATGTGTTACAAACAGAAGTTGCAGCTGAACTGCGTAAAATGTTTGAAATTTATTATAAATTCCAAAGTTGATTACCTAAACAAAAAATAAACTGGTTGAATTAGCTCAATTGGATAATTACATTTATTCAAAATACAAAAAGAAAAAAATGTACATTTTTATGAAAGTGGCTTTATTGACGTAAACAACTTCATTTTATTTTTTTGTATATCAAAATAATACCATTGAGTATAAGCTATAATTACAGCTCAAATATTTTAATAGTTTTTTTCGTCTTTCAAATTGAATTAAATATTATCGAAGTTGCGTCGTAAACTAGAAAAATTCTTTCCAAATAAAATTAAATTCTCAAAATGCTTCGTAAAAACTTAGTAATATGTATTCTGCGAGTTAAATTTATTTTAAAAGAAAAAAAGAAGAAATAATATGAGCCATTTTTCCTTTTTTCCAGACATTTTGAACACATAATTATTATTTCCGCAAACAACTCTAATTTTAAGAGTTATTTGATAATATTAATTATAATAATACCGAAGTTTCAATAACGATCGCTCCATCCCTCTTCTTCACGTAGATATGTCCATGTTGGAATAATTTAAATCTAGATTTGGCTTTAAAGGTGCTTCCGAAAAACAATTGTTATCCTGAATTATGACGGGAGCTTGATTCGAATCACTATTTTGCATGGGTGGAACGTTCTCATCTCCTGGATTATCTTCCCAATCGATCTTAAAGCGCGTGACTCTGGGACTCGTAGCCAAAATATTTCTTTGCATCTATACAGTAACATAAAATTAAATACCGGTAACGGAATAAAAACGAAAATAATTTTTAAAATACTTTTTCAAATTGAGGAGTCGTAGGAGGATTTTCTTTAAGTTCTGGATCTGTATATTCGTTATTGACGTAATAGCCGACTCGAATAAACTCTTTGCCTCGATACGAACACGTTAATAACACCACCGTCACGCCAACTGCATCCGCCACTGGAATTTTGCTGTGGTCCGGCGGATCTGCCTAATAATTAACAGAATATAAAATAGTATAAATAAACTTTCAATAAGAGCCAAAAAAATTAATCAATCCCAATACTTGAAAAACGAACATGTGCCGGCCTTCAGGTACTGGACCAACGTAAACTGTATCTAAAATTTGATCGTAATCTTCGCTTTCGGCAGAACCGACGTAAATAATTTTCCACTCTAAATCTAAATAAAGGCGCGTGTACGTCTATTAATAATTAATACTCCGTATTTCACACACAAAATTATTAACAACGAATTTGAAGATTTTTACAGTATTGTTACTGTGATAATAATACCTTCTTTGAGGTCTTCGATGCACTCGAATGTGATTTCGAATTGAAATGGATTGTAAAAAGCGGATGGGTTATCCAAAACAACTACGTTGCACACGTGAACTTTTGCCATTGTTTATAGTCTGAAAACTACCACAAAAAGTTCACTAAATTCAAAGATTATGGCAATTTAACTCGAATTATGTCGCGCGACGAAATATTACTCAAAGACAAATAAGGCGCAAAATAAATGGCGCCAAAGATTAAGAGCAGACGCATGCAGTTTCCGGTTATCAGCTGATTTGCATTTCTATTCAAAAAATGATGCCGCGAATGGAGTTTGGGTGATTAATTTCGTAAGTTGTATAATAATTAAATTTATTAATTAGTCGAAATTTTTGTTATAATTTACATTAAAATTAATTAATGCTACTTATTTAATTTAAGTTTTAAGAGTACATACGTTTATGGTGACTCACCTGATTATTTTATTACTTCGATGAATAACAACATTCTGTAGTTATATTATTTTACATGTATCTTTTTTATTGTTAAAAATAATTATTTTTAGTAATATTAGCACCAAGCTTTATTGCGTAATAATTTAGATCAACTACAAAGTTTTAATGAGTTCTATACCAACTTTACATTCAGGTATGGTATATAACTAACTCATACTGAGATTGCAATCTCCATGATTAAATGTAGGCTACTTTCTCTTAATTCAGCGATGACGAATAATTAAAATAGAAATTATTAGGTGTCTATTTCACAAACTCGCATTAACCAGGTGTTCAATATAATATTATAAAGCAGCAGCATACAATTATTATTATTAACAGTGGTCTCCACCCAATCCGTTGACAGATTACTTAATTTTCAAGGTCTACTGTATTATAGCAATCGATGGAATTATTATATACACTGTAAGAATGAAAAAGGAAAGTTATAAGTTGAAATATTTTAAAAAAGTGAAAGTTAACAAGATCTCCCACCCCATTAAATGACTATTTTGTCCTTTTAAAAATGTTCAAGATCAAGGTCAGATAATATAATTATAGATTCGTATAATCTATATAAATGAAACGCAGATTGAAAGAAAATTTATATGTTTTAAAAATTATATTGAACGAGCGAGTTAATCCAACGATGGCAATTTCAGTTGTAAGTATTCCATTTTTTATATAAAATAAAATGTAATACCGTGCTAATTTTATGATAGTTTGTAGCAATAATAGCTTTGGTAGGGCTGGCAAATTCAGCACCTCCACTACCGATGAAAACTTCACCCGTCGGAACTAAATGGTACCCGCTCAACCAAGCCTTTCCATTTAACCCAGTCCCGATGTACATGAGTCCGATCATGGAAAAGGATCAAGAAATAGTCGAGGATGAATGGGAAGATGGTCAAGAGATGGCTATGGAGTCGCAAATTAATTCCATTCGCCCGACATTTACTGCTCCTCGTTACTCTCCAGTTCCCTTAATGCCAACGGAAACCATGGACCGGGTGACAGCCATGTATTGCGGAGCGAATATGATGTGTCCTCGAGGTAGCAAATTGATGCCCATGAAAACGATGCAGCAATTAGTTCGATGCTTGTGCGTTACCATCACCTCAAACTAATTTTTTGAAAATCGAACCCGGTATGATGAGAATTATTTTTGTTAGAAATTAATCCATTTAATAATAATAAAATGCATTTACATTTTTTCTATTTTTAAATTTTAACATGTACAAGTTTTATTGTATAACAGAAAAGTATTAAAATTTTAAACTTTAGTAACAAATTGTATAAGTTCGAATTGCTTTCTTATAAAAAAAAATGTATAGTTAATTTATGAAGTTAAAACCTTGGATGGTAATGCTTCATCGTAAACTCCTCTTATTCGCTTATTATTAGGATCAAAGGGCGACTTGGGGTGAAATTTAGCCGGAATTAACTCACCCATTCTTTCAATTTGATAGTTGCCTTCCTTTAAATAATCTAGAGTAACCACAGAGTCCTCGCCGTCTCCTTTAACGTAGCCGTAAGCGACGGTTCTATCCAGCGCGAATCCGTATTCAGAGGTTCTTATATGTCCTACTACTTTATTATTTCTCCAAATGGCTTCTAAACCAAATAACGGAACCGGTCTAACAAAAAAAAAATTAGTAAAAAAATAAAAAAATATTTTTTTTAATGCATTTTACTTGTCCAAAGTAAAACAAGCTAGCATTTTTTTCACTCCATCTTTTTGTTGTCTTTCAAGTGCTTCCCTTCCTAGAAACGGAATGTTAGATTTGAGTTTGCAAGTAAAACCCATTCGAGCCTCCAATGGCGTATCATCCAGTCGAAGGTCAGCATGCCAATGTCGATAACCTTTTAAGTAAAATTACATCGATATAAAATTAACTTTTTGTTAGAATTCGGGTGAAATCACCCTTTTCAATGCTTAAGGAATCCATTGCTCGATATCCAGCATTTACAAGTCCATATTTAGTTCCAACTTCCATCAACTTTTTGTAAACATCGACACAGGCGACATTCGGAATGTGCAATTCCCATCCTAATTCACCGACGAATGTCATTCTTAATGCTCTCACAGTGTGCCCTGCCACTAAAACTAATTTATTGGAATAAAGTGGAAAATCTTCGTCCGTTAAATCCTCATCTATTAGCCGTTTCAATATTTCCCGACTGAAAAATGCAATTTATTTTTTCAATCAATAAATGATTAATTTATAAGTTAATTAAGATCAACCTATGCGGTCCTTGAATACTTAGCAATCCCATTTCCTCACTAAGATCGGTCAGCTGCACTTGAAACTTTTTGTCCTGAATTACTTTCAAAATGTGCGCGTAATTTTGAAACGCAGATCCACCAGCTGCAGCAATGTAATAACCATTGCCTGAAATATAAAAAATAAATCTTAATTATATTTTAATAGTTATTAATAACAAATAATGTAAACTAGCCTTGAAATTTTGGTTGACATGGACTTCCGTCACCTGGTTGAATGACGCTGACTGTAAGATCAGCTTCAACTCCACCGTGTTCATTTAACATGCAAGTGTAAACTGTAGTTCCTATTAAAAAAATGATGAAAAATAATTTAAAATGTTATTGATATAAAAGCGACATTCTATGATGAAATATATTATTTATCAATAAAAATACCCGTCGGTTTGTTTACGTCGTTACTAAAAATCCAACTCGCTGCTTCTGCAGCATCTTCACCGGTCAAATAAAATTTTCCAAAGTAAGACATATTAAATAGCGCGGCCTTAGATCTGCACGCGAAACATTCGTGCCCTATCTAAAATTTCCTTTTGTCAATATATGTGTTAAAAAAAACCCGGAAAAAATATACTCACTATATGATGTTGTTTCGGAAACTGGAAAGTATAATCATTTTTCAGCGCTTCGTAATATAAATAATTTTCGTGCGATTTATTGCCATAAGATCCATAATAGTCGTACTCTTTCACCTGAAATTTTTTAATTAAAAAAATTAAATTACACAAAATTAACCACCGTATAAAAAAATATGTACTGGGGCTGGTTTCACGTCAAACCAACTTGGTCGCTCCCAACCTAATCGCTCCTGGAACACACATCCTTGTTCTTGCAAAATCTTTAAGAGTATACATTTACGGTAAATAAATAAAATAAATTCACAAATTGTGCGTGAATAAATACTTTATGAAGTGGATCAAGGCGAGAATTCCGTCCTGCAAGGGGTTCATCGTGCTTAAACACCATCGAATAATTTTTAGCGTACGATTCGTGACTTCTTTCTTTTACCCATTTCAAATTTCCAGTTAATTTAGGAGAAAAGCGCCTACAATTAAAAATAATTATAGATAAGTTCCAGTGAGTTTAATGTCACAGTTGAAAATCTCTTCTTTACCTTATATCATAACCGTACAAATCCATGAGTGGTCTGCCAGTAACGATCCATCGAGCCAATTCTTTTCCGCATCCACCTCCCAACATCATTCCAGCACTGAAATTATAAATTTTTTTAAAATAAATTCCTATTGTTAATAAATTAATCAAACATTTAACCTGTTAAAACCGCAACCGTGGAAAAATCCTCTTAAAAATGGATCTTCACCCATAAGAGGTTTGTGATCAGGAGTAAATGACTCCGGACCACATACTGTCGATTTTATGCCGACAGTTTCTAAAACAGGTACTCGATTTATAGCTCCAGAAATATGACATTCAAAAACACTCCAATCCAAATCGAACAATCCGAATCCAAAATCTTTAGCCAATTTTTCGATAAATATCGGATTGGGTTCATAACCACCGACCGACAAGGCATCTCCTTGAAGTCGGAGATATACGGAAGCGTCGTGATCACGTACGTTTGGCATGTTTTGGATCCCTTCAATTCGATTCGTAACTACGTAAGCGTGTTTCATAGCAACCAAAGGTACTCGAACTCCGGCCATTTGACCGATATAAGGCGCCCAAGCACCTGAGGACATTTCAAATTTATAAACGAATAAATATTGAAAAATAAAACAAAATGCTATTACCTGTGCAATTAACTACACAACGCGTATTTATCGTTCGATCGCCTGCCACTCTCACCCCTGTTACCCGTTTAACTCCCAATTCATTCTCTTTCACATCAATTCCTTCGACAGCGCACTTTTCGATTACTTTGGCCCCAGCTCTAGTAGCTGCTTTACTCAAAGCGGTGCAAAATCCAGCTGGATCTACCGTTCCGTCACCGGGACTGTAAAGGGTCCCGTACAAATCGTTTACATTCATTAGCGGATATAATTTCTTGGTTTCGTCGGGGCTCAAAACGTAAGATTCAACTCCAAAAACTTTACCTAGCTAAAAGAATAACACGCGAATTACTTACTAAAAAAAATTCCAACTTTAATTTAAAAAAAAAAAAAAAATTATATAATACCGTCATCAATCTTTTGTATTCGTCCAAGCGTTCTTTATTGTTGGCGATAAACAGCCCACCGTTCTGAATCCAACCGGGATTCACACCTGTCTCACTTTCGAGGACATTCGCTAATAAATGTCTCGTATAATTGAGCAATTGAACCTCCACATCATTCGGCCGTAATCTCCAAACCAGACCTTAACATTAATAATAAAAATAAGCAAAAAAATGTTGGGGTGAAGTAATTAATTATTTAAGCTTGCGAATGTATACCGTACCGGCTGTGTGCCAAGTGGTCCCAGCGGTCAAATTATCTTTTTCAACGAGTACCACATTCGTGTAACCCAATTTAGTTAAGTGATAAAGAGTATTACAGCCGATACTTCCACCTCCTATTATAACAATGTCAGCTGATTGAGGAATTTGCTGTTGATCCGCAATTTTTTCGCTCTTCAAAACATTTTCGTACGGAACTCCAGAACCAGCTGCTTGTGACATCCATCTTAGTTGCTGCTGCACGCGCCTTTTTCCTCCCAAAAGTCCCAAACGACGGAAAAAAATTTGACTAGACATTTCCTTTTTCTAAATAAAACGTTAACATTAATGTTCGTCGAAAAATTATTTCCATAATAATATTCACTTTAACTGCACCGAGCAACTTTAGCACTTATAACTCTTACGAAAGTTTATGATGAAGTTTGCATATTAACAAAAATTAATGATAATATAACTCAAAACATCCCTCCCTCAACATACGGTACCTTACCACACGATGCGTGTCATTTATTATTTTCGATAAATACAATATTTTTAGACGATCAAAGGTCATTTGAAAAATAATTATAAAGTTCAAATTTAGAAATAAAAGATTACAATGTCACGTTAAAATTTCCTCCCAACCGCGAGCAGCACCAATGACCTTGTCGCGATTACGGTAGAAAGTGGCTCGTTCTAGCGGCGAAACGCGGAAACTGCGTCGCTGTGGAAAAACGAGGATTCACGTGGTGATGTCACACGCGGTGCTGCTGCTGAATGTGATGATGGCTGATGTTCTTATTTCCCAAGACGGCGACAAGATGAACGGCGGCCAAACAACGGGTCCTCTCATTTCTAATACGAACGGTACAATTAATAACTATAACGGTTTTCAAAATAATTGCGTAAATAACAAGAGTAATGTGGCCGTCGTTGTCGGTGCGCAATGGGGCGACGAGGGAAAAGGCAAATTGGTGGACATATTGGCCACTAATATGGATGTCGTATGCAGGTGTCAGGTAATTATAATTTAACACCTTTTAACCCCCTCCCCCTCCTCTAAAGATATCAAGTGGTTTTTATTTTTGTCTATGCATGAAAGGCTATGATTCGCAATTATTAATACGCTTTTGTAACTGGTTGTTTCTGGGAGATGGAACTAAAAGCGGTTACCGCTGGTTTCTTCTGCCATGCACCACCTTCAGTTTTTTTTTTAAAATATTTATTTATTTTTAGAGGCGATAAATCAGTTGAAACTAATTGAGATTTTTTTTTTTGTTGTTGCAATATTTATGTTGCTGTCACTAGGGTGGTAACAATGCGGGACATACTGTAGTTGTGGGAGATGTAGAGTACGATTTCCACCTCCTTCCCAGTGGTATCATTCATCCTAAATGCGTCTCAATCATCGGTATAATCATAATAATTTTATTATTAAATGTTTGATTGATATATTTTAACGACAAAAAAAAAAAAAAATAGGTAACGGGGTCGTCATTCATCTTCCCGGTTTATTCGAAGAAATTACGAAATGTGAATCAAAAGGATTAATGGACTGGAAAGATCGTTTGTTAATTTCCAACCGAGCTCATATTGGTACAAATTGATTCGTTCAACGTCATTTTTTCCCCCTACTTTCGTAATCTAAACTAATAACTAGGCTAATCTTATTTGTTTTGATGATTTTTTATAGTGTTTGATTTTCACCAGAAAGTCGATGGGTTGCAGGAACAGGAGAAAGGTCAGCGAAGGTAAATCTTTTACTAGTAAAATTTTAACCTGCGCTTGTATTTACTTTGCGTTTATCTTTTTTTAAATAATAATTCTAGTTTGGGAACGACGAAGAGAGGAATCGGACCCACTTATTCATCTAAAGTAAGTGGATTTCGAGTAGACATTGGGTTAAAAAGTAGTCTGGTACCAGTGTGTAAGAACGGAATTATTAGTTGTGTGGGGGGGTTAGTGTTAAGTAAATGAAAGAAAGGTTAGCTGGGCATCACTTAGCTGGGCAAATCTCCCATTTCAGGCAACACGTAATGGACTACGTATCGCTGACCTGCTGGGAAATTACCAGCTGTTTGAGGAACGGTGAGGAAATCTTTTTCATTATCTATCATATCATAATTTTACTCTCTCTTTATTTATTTTTCACACATCCACTTTTAAAATTTTATCAGTTTTTCGTAGCATTGAAGACTTTTTTACATTAATTTAATGTGAAAAGGTAACTCAAGTTTTTGAATGAAGTTTACTTCCACAATTATTATTACGTTTGTATTGCTATCTGTTTTTGTGGCAGTTTGCCAATTTAATTGACCTGCAAATAAGAATAGACTTCACAGCTTGTGTTTGCCATCTGTCTATTTTGGTAACTTCAGTGTCACGAGTGCTGATTTGTACAAAAAAACCCTATAAAAAAAAACTTAAGACACCCGTTTTTCTAACTCAATTTTTAACATCGTTTTGTTCTTTACTTTCTCTCCCACTGAAACTTTTTTTTTCTCTTTCCCTCTCCACCCAATCATCTTAAAAACAATCATCATTTCCTTCTTTAAAGAAAATTTTTTTTTGATTCAATAAAAAAAAAATTTAAAAGATTCTTATAAGGAAGTGAATATTGTATTCTGATATTTGTGGCTATGGATTTTTATATTTCGATATTAGGTTTCGCAATTTGGTTTCGAATTTCATTCGTATGTTTCCAACCTTGGAAGTTGACGTTGAGGACGAATTAAGAAGATATAAAGTGCGTACCATATTTTTATCAAAATGATGTGTAAGGAGAGGAGTTCACGGTCAAAATCTTGACATTTTATTTACATAATTTAAGATCAAAGTCAAAAGATAAAATGGTTTTGCCTTAAAGCAATAAGGGTGGCCATGAGCTGACCATTGGCATTCCACTTGTCATTAAAAGACTCCTAGACGTGCTTAAAATTTTAAATTTTATTTTCTATAAATTAAAATCGTGTTACTCCACCCCTTGCCTACTTATTTTGTATCGGTATGTTTATAGCGTATGTTAATAATAATAATAATAATTGTTTTATGATCTGCAGGTGTATGCAGAACAGATCCGTTCGTTAGTAACCGATACGGTTCCATATTTGAATTCAGCTTTGGAACAGAAGAAAAATATTTTGATCGAAGGCGCAAATGCTGCTATGCTGGATATCGATTTCGGTATTATTAATTCTTATTTTTGAATTAAATCCAAGCGCCAATTGCTTCGTGATTAATGCGTGTAAAGAAACGAAATTTTTAAGAATTGGCACTTTGTTCGCTTATTTAATTCAAGTGCTTTCTTCAGCGTTGTTAACGCCTATTAAATTCATGTTGTTGTTTTTTTTTTTTTTTTTGGCTAGGTACTTATCCGTACGTAACGTCGTCAAATTGTAGCGTTGGAGGTGTGTGCACCGGCTTGGGAATTCCTCCAACCTGCATCGGAACAGTGTACGGTGTGGTAAAGGCTTACACCACTCGAGTCGGAGATGGACCTTTTCCAACTGAACAACTCAACGTAATTTGTTAACTACCCATTTACCTATTTATATACAATATACTGTGATAATAAATTGTGTTTTTATGTACAGGTGATTGGAGAAACGTTGCAACAAAAGGGAGCCGAGATTGGCGTGACGACTAAAAGAAAGCGACGTTGCGGATGGCTGGATATGGTTGTTCTGAAACACACTCATATGATTAATGGATACACAGCGTAAAAAAAGACTTTTTAATCTTAAGTTAAAAATCCAAACATTAACTTTTTATGAAATAATTTCAGACTCGTGTTAACGAAACTGGATGTCTTGGATAATTTTGAAACTCTTAAGATTGGAATTGGTTATAAGTTAGACGGAAACACTATTCCTTATTTTCCTGGTATAATTATATATCCTGTGAATGCTAAGGAATTTTTTCGTTTTGTTTTAAGTACATGTACTGTATATAATTTTTTTTTTTTAGCAAATCTGGATGAATTGTCTCGTGTGGAAGTTGAGTATGTGACTTTACCAGGTTGGCAAACTTCGATCGAAAATGTACGGAAATTTTCTGATCTCCCTGTTAACGCTCAGAAATACATTTTAACCATTCAAGACATTATCAAAGTGCCAAGTAATAAATTTATTTGAATTTAATTTCCCCGAATATATCAAGACTAATAATTTTTTTAATATTATAGTTAAATGGGTTGGAGTTGGAAAAGATAGGACTTCGATGATTGAGTTATTTTAAAGTTTATAAAACCTTTTGACATTCAATAATATAATTGTTTTTTAAGTTGAGTGTAGTTGAGACCAAAATGTACCTTTAAAGTTTATGGCATAATTTACCTTTACCTTTTTTTTTTTCACCTCCCAACAACTTTCTAATCTTAAAATAATAATTATCATTACATGTATTTTTATTCAACGAAAATCATTTAAATAGGCCAGTATGTACTTATTTTTTTAAACCGAAAGTTATCACAGAATATAACTGCGGTTCAGGTTTTCTGTATAATCAGATTTAAAACTATTTTACGTCTCGCGAAAAAATGAATTGAGAGTTTTTCGATTTAAAAATTTTAACATTATTACCACCAAAAATAAAATTGTAACCGTTTGTTAGAAGTGAGCGTTTTTGTGCGTACGTTAATGTTTAAAAATTAAAATAAAAATTATTTTTTGCTTTGCCATCTAATCGGTCGTTTGAAATATTTATTTCGATGTTTTAAAATATTTTTTTTTAGATTTAAGATAATTGATGGAGAAAAGATTTCTTTGATAGAAAATTTCGAAGCAGATAGTGTATAATGTTTGGATTGTGCCATTTTGTTTTTAGGTGGTAATATCTCTTTCTGATGTGATTTCGCTTTTGAAGAAGAAATGGCTGGAATTAAGTTTTGCCGGCGTTTATTTATTAATTCTAGAGAAATAGTTGTATTAAAGTTAAGAAATCTATGCTCGGAGGCAATCAAACATAGAGTAGGAAATATTTACCAACCTATTTCAACCGGTCCTTTTGTAAAAGACCGGAAAGATAAAGTACAGGAACCTAACAACAATAGGGAAACCTTGAGTGAAATACCAAAAGTTAGTAATTATTTTGAAACCTTCTTAAAAAAAAAGAATAAAAGCTGCCTTTTCATTATAATGTATTTATAGTTGATGATAGATAATGGTTTAATAAGCCCTGCAACTCCAGGAACATTTAATTATTTGCCTCTCATGATGAAAAGTTTGAATAAATTAATTCGGATAGTTGATGAAGAAATGCAAAATATAGGCGGACAAAAATTAGATATGCCTTGTTTAATATCTAAGAAATTGTGGGATAAAACAGGTGTGTAAGCTCTACTCTGTATAACCACTTCAGCAACTTAATAATTGATATTATTGAATGCTTGTAACGTACAGGTCGATGGGATGAAATGGGAGAAGAGTTATTTAAATTAAAGGATAGAGAAAATAGAGAACTATGTTTGGGACCGGTAAGAATCAAGATTCATTATATTTACTATAAAATAATATTGAAGCTTACCAATTTTTTTTCCACGCAGACTCACGAAGAAATGATCACGGAATTGTTATCCAAACATCCAAATTTATCCTACAAACGCTTGCCAATTCTTTTATACCAGGTACTAAAAAACAAAATTTAATAAGATTCTTATAACTATCAAGTAATAAATATATGAATCAAAATTATTCTACTATAATATAGATCGCTAAAAAATACAGAGATGAAATTAAACCTCGATTTGGTTTGTTAAGGGCGCGAGAATTTCTAATGAAAGGTAGCCTAATGCATGAAAGTTAAATTACCGGTATTGAGGAATATTAACAATGTTAAATATTAGATATGTATAGTTTTCATCTTACCAACGAGGACGCTGAAACTACATACCAAAAAGTTGGTGAAGCTTATGAGAATATACTCAAAAGACTAGGACTTAATTTTATCAAAGGTGATTCGTATACACTAATGTTTTAAGTAATATTTTAAATTAAAAGTTATAATTATTTTTAGTGGAAGCGGATTCGGGAAAAATAGGTGGAAATGTATCTCACGAGTTTCATCTTCCGGCTAAAATAGGAGAAGATAAAATTGTGAAGTGCAGCAAGTAATTAGAACTTAATTCTTATTAAAAAACTTTTGAAGTAATGTAGTAATTTTTTGAATGCAGTTGTAATTATGCTGCCAATGCTGAATTACACGGTAGGATTAAAAAATAATAGATTTCCCCTCATTTGAAATTGTATTTATTGCTGATTAACAGGAGAAAATTCTGAATGCAAGAGTTGCGGTTCAGCTATAGAATATTCGTTTGCGATTGAGGTAAAATTTAAAATTTATTAAAATAATTCCATTCACTTTGAAACTTTGTTTTATTAGGTCGCTCATACGTTTCTTTTAGGTACTAAATATTCAAAACCATTGAATGCTACTGTTAACTCCCAGTAAAATTTATTACATTTTAATTATTACGCTATTTATGTGTAACTAAATTTATTAGTTCAATATAGACCGATGGTAATGGGATGTTACGGGGTTGGCGTATCGAGAATTCTAGCAGCTGCTCTAGAAGTTCTATCTATTAAGAATGAATTGAGGTGGCCGCGTGCAATTGTTCCGTATCAAATATGCATTATTCCTCCCAAAGTATAAATTAAATGTAATCAGTAATAAATATAACATAATAATATTTACCAAATTTAGGCTGGTAGTAAAGAAAAGGAAGCGGAGTTAATGGCGATTCACATTTATACTGAATTGTCCAAAGAATTTCCGGATGATGTGATCTACGATGATAGAATGAATACCACAATTGGTTTTAGATTATTAGACGCTAAAGTCATCGGATATCCCTATGTAATTGTCTCTGGAAAAAAGGTATTATACTCAACTCAAAAAAAATTTGTAAAAAATTAATTATATTATATTTTATAGAGTTTGGAATCAATTCCGAAATTTGAACTCCACGACGTTTACAATTCAAAAATGTCACTGGTAACGCATCAGGAACTATTCGATTTTGTTAATGAAATTCATATGCAATAATTATAATTTGTTTCAAAGAAATTATTTTTTTTAATTTTATTCGGACATTAAAAATCGCACACAGTTAACTATACGCAAGATTGTGTAATGATCGAAATTTGTTAAATAAGTGAATGCAACTAAATAAGTATAAAACTCTACCTTTTATGTAGAAAAAAATGGAATCTTCGGTCATTATTTTTTTAAAAATTAGTTTCAACCGCATTATTAATTGTGGTTACAACCTTACGAATGTCAGCAGAAGTCAACATGGAATTCACAGTTATTCGAATACTAAAAAAAAATAAAAGACAATTATTAAAATCATCAATACACAAATTAAATGTGAAAGATAAGTTTTCATGTTACCTTGGTGGCGGAAGGCAATGTTCCTGATCGTCTAAATATCTAGATACTACGACCGCCACTCCATTATTTATACACTGTGTTCAATGTAAAAAAATAAAATTAATGACAAAAATCTTTTTTATATTGTTAAAAAAATATCATTACGCTGTCAGTAATTGCTTCTAATTTCTTTACTGCTGCCTCGCGAATTTCGTATGGATCCGACAGATAAATATGCTTAACAGGAGAAATTGGGTCTCCTCCAACTCTAATTTCTGTAATTTTACTCAATTCTTCGTGCATTAAAATACAATTATTCCTCAAGGTTGTCAAAATATCTACCCATAAAATAAAATTATGATTAATACTACAGTATATAGAATTATTATTGAAAGAACATCCTGGTAAATACATTTCCTTTCCATTATCAAGAGTTAATACCTGGGTTCTCTTCCAAATGTTGTACAGCTGCATTTGCTGCAGACGCCAACATAGGCGGCAAAGATGCCGAAAAACAATATCCCAACCCAGACAATCGCTAATTCCACGTATTACAATAAATTAATTAATTTTATATAGCTTCAATTAATTAATGTTATTATTACTTGATGATCCACAACAAAAGATGTTCCGCATGCAAATCCCCCATTCGATCCAATAGCATGTTCCAGCGAAGCGCAGACTAAATCAGCTTCGTCAATCTAATCAAGGTTAATAAAATATTTTAACAAAGTCATTCACATAAAAAAAATTTTTATTCGTTAGATTACCGAGATTCCAAAATGTTCAGTAATACCACGACCACATTTGCCAAGAACCGCAAAAGAAATATTTTCATCAATAAATAATCGAACTTTATATTTATTTTTAAGTTCCACCTAAAAACAAAAATTAGTTCAGTTTGAGGATATAAAAGTAATAAAATGTAAGTTACCAATTTAGGTAGTGGACACAGATCTCCATAATTAGTATACAATCCTTCTACTACTAAAAATCGGCGAGTGACTTTGGCTTTTTTAGGATTCTTTCAATTAATACAAAATAAAATTAAATTGTTAAGATATATTTCAATAATAATTCTAAATGCTGTACTTTAATATCATTAGCCTCTTGAATCTTAAGTAAACTATGCAGATGTTCAACATCATTATGACGAAAATAACGGATATCACTTCTTGAAGCTTGCAGCCCTTTTTGAATCGCAAAATTTACGCCTTCGTCTCTAAAAATCAAAATTAACATTTCACTCTAAAGCTTTTTAAAAATTGCAAATTTAATTACGCAAAAATGACATCTCCTTTCTTGGAATAAGCGGGAATAGCGCTGGCAATAGTTGCAAAACCAAATGAATACAGGGCTGCTTCTTCGACATTCATAAACTTCGCAATTCGGGTTTCCAAATCAAGATGAACATCTGATTAAACAGAAACATTTTGATTATTTTACATTCGAAACATTAAAATAGTCTAAAACAATACCAATTGTTCCATAAAACCCTCTTGGACCGCACGATCCCACACCATATTTCCTTAAAGATTTAATTGCCGCTTCCTAGAAACAAAATATTTCGGATTTATAATGAAATTAATGAAAATACACTATAATAATTTACACACTTCAACTTTGGGATTTTCAATCATTCCCAAATAATTATGCGTGGCAACGTTAATACATTTAACACCATCTACTACAACGTTGGTCCCTAACCGACTAAATTATCAAAATTAATTCCAATATTTATTCGAAATACAGTATATAAATTAAAAATAAAAATACCTAGTGACGGTGCGGGGATTAAGAGCGGGATGACTACTATCAACTTCAGGTACTAAAGGTTCTGGAGTCCATTCAGCTATTAGCTCATCTTTTTCCTAGCAAAAACACAAAATATTTTTTTTAAGGCAAAATCTAATTTTTTTGAAATGCATTAAGCGAATATTTTCGTGATGACAAATGAAACGTACTTTTTCAGTTAGAACTATCTGTTCTTGAGGATTATAACTTTTCCTAAATATTAACCATAATACCCACATCATTAATAATCCTTCCAAAGCTAAATGATAAGAAGGAGCCTAAATAAAAAATAATTATACATTTTTTATTTGAATAAAAGAACCAGACGGATATTATTCAAATTTACCTGCAGAAATGCTTGAAACATTTCGTACATTTCCCATGTCGCTACTGGTTCTTCCATTTATGAGAATAAAAAATTTAAAGCTTATGTCGAGGGTCTAATATTTTTCAAATTTGAAAAAAAAAATAAGTCCTTGGTTACACTGCAAGAGATCAATTAACGTTAAATTAGTTGATAGATATTTGATAGAAGAAAAAAAATCCTCTCATAAGTATGCTGGGCGTTAACCCACGCGAGCTATTCAATCACTTAAATTATAATTTAAACAATTAAAAAATATTTTTTTAAACGATTCGAAATTATTTCTAATACTTACTATGCATAAGCGGAGATTTCATTCTTTTAAATAATAATATAAATTCAATCAAATTAAAGTTGTCTCATTGAAAGACCACGTCGCGGTTGCTCCTCTCCAACTGTGAAGGGAGCGAGCGTGGAATGATATGACAGTGTTGTCACTCGCGACTCAAATTACAAAAATGACTGTAATCACAGACGATAAAATTATATATTTTTTTTATGCTTCTATAAAAAAAAAAATTACCAATAATTAAAGAATAGAAGAACTCGTGGCATTTCGTAATTATTTGTTAGTCATCGATTCGATAAAAATAAAATATATAACTTGTGACTCGTTCAGGGTTTATTTACCGTTAATGGGGGGTTGGACGAGATTTAATGCGGGTACCGGTACTGAGAGTTTGTTCAATAAAATCGATTGGCAAGTAAAATTTATAATAAAAAAAACTTCAATTTTGATATTGAAAATTATTTCACTACCGCTCTTCAAAAAAATTATTAATTCAACTTATCACACTCCTTTTTTTACAGTCTTTAAATTACACATTAAACATTACTCCAAATTTTTCAGGTGCTTCTAAAAATGACACACTTCCAGCTAAAATAAAAGAATACTTAAATACACTCTCTTCACAAAATTTAAGCGTTGTATTTAGGTGAAATCACCGATAAGAAACAAAAATTAAACAGCAAAGTTTATAGACATGCTTTAAGGTGAAAATACACAAAAACAAGATAAACTTTTTTCGTTGCTGAAATACATAGAACTGTTCATCTGAAGATATCAAAGTGCATTGTATTCACTTAGAAAGTAGAAAACGAAAATGTGATCCACAGATAAATTATTGTTTTTTTTACGCTTCATAGATTTCATGTTATGAATATCACGTTTATACTTCGAAGACACTCGCTTATCAAAAAACCATTCGCTCAAATAAAAACGTTTAGCCGTTGCATCTTTCATCCATGAGTACAAAATAAAAAAAAAATAATAACACCAATAATGATAATAAAAACTCAAAAAAGGAAAAAATTAATTCATTTTTCCATCAGCGCTATTGCTGTCGTAGTTATCCGTTGAATCCACTATTCTGTCCTGAACCTGAGAATCGGGTTTTAAACTGTCCGCCGGAGCACAAGTCTCTTCGCTAGGAGTGAGACTCAATTCTTCGTCATCTTGAGCCGATGGGGGTGAAATGCGCCTCTTTTTGGAACCCATAGTCTCTGCGCCTGAAACTGAAGTGCTAACGCTATCGCTAGCGGTAGTAATTGCCATTTCGATGGGCGAAGGTGGTGACGTGCCAGACGACGAAATAGTTTCATCGGCAAGGGCTCCTCCCGTCGAAGAACCCACAGACATAGACGAAGAGCAACCCTCGCCCATACTTCGCCGCTCGTCGGATGCCTTCAACGTAGTTATTCTCCAATCAAGTGCCCCAAACAACGAATCGATGTCCTTAGTACTCCCCTGTAGTATTCAGAAACAGTTTTAGATTAATGAAAAATTACTGCAATTTACTTGCATTTGATTGAGTACATCATCGCACTTAAAAATAAATTGCATGTAACTGGAATAACTTACAAACTATCTTAAAAGAGTGATAATATTATGATCGTAATATTTAACTAAAATTCCTTTAACTTTCAATAATCATTATGTATCTAATATGCAGAGGTACGCCTCGATTTTGTTACGTTATTTATAAAGAAAAGTGCGCCATGTGCACGGTCAAATGCAGCATTTTAAATAGAATTTTCTTACTGATGCTAAGAAAACCCGTATAGCTTCTCCGTCCATGACAGTCAGCCGAACGCTAGTGGTACTTGGTCGATCGACTGACATTCCACCCCAAACCTTGGTGTTTAAAACGACTCTTAAACTTCCTTGAGTCCGCGCCACTGTTAACCGAAACACATTTAATTATCGATTAAAAATAATAAATTGCTCAATCGAATGTTACCTAGACGTGAATGTATAGTGCTATCCTCGGATTCTTTATCGTTCAACCTGAGTAAGCAACGACCTTTTTCGACCCACGAAGACGTCGTTTTATCAAAGGAGAATAATTTACAATTCATCTTAAGAATAACAATGACGAAAATTAATACCTATTAGATAAATTTGAAAAACTTAAAAAACACCTGCAAAACATTAGATTCATCTTCCTCTCCAGTTACTATGGCTACTTCTTCGTACGTCCGCTTAACTTGACGAGCTTCATATTCTTGCGCAGACTCGGATAGACTTTTAATTTGTCTTTCAACACTCACTAAATAAAATTGTCAATATTTAAATTTCAAATTAATTCAAGCTAGATATAAATATTTATTATACTTGGATCTATATTATCATTTCGCGACTCGTGGAAAGTTGATTGGGCTTTATTGTTGGGAAATAAACCGTCCTCATCTTCGCTGTCATTGACTTTTGGAAACAGTCCAGCTGTTCCGTTCATTACGCATTGACGAGATTTTGCATTAACTACCCTCTCATCCATATTTTGACCAAAGATGAAATTATCGTTGCCCTGTCCCGCAGATGTATTTGCTGAATTTGAACTATAACACATATATAGAGGATTTTTAATATTGCAAAAAAATATAGATATATTATATCACAATTTAAACTGCGTTAAAATTACCCAAAGGTTGGAAGTAGGGGAGACTGTGATAACAAAGAGGAAGGAAGTTGTGCCGAATTTTCTTTATCGCTCGAAAGCGCATTTTCTTCATCGTCAACGACGTTCGATTCGGTTAATTGGTTCCCTTCCTCCTGTTTGTTTGTGGCAGTAAGATCTCGAGACGAAGGTGCTACTACTAAAGAAGTTTTTCTGAGAGCACCTTCTGGACTTTTCGTGGTTCCAGTTGAACTAGACTCTAATTCCTGCCCCGTATCTGGAAACATACTTTCTGCATTGTCACTAGTCGTAGAAACTTCCGAGTTTTCCAATTTTTTTTCTGTCAAAAAAAAAAAAAAATTATTTAAAAACAGTTTCACCTGTGTAGGTGAATGTTACATGTACATGTTACCTGCTGTAGAGGAAATATCAAGCTTTAAAAACGGATTATTAAGAAGTGGTGGCTTTAATCTAAAACTCGAAGTAACGCTGTTCATTACGGTGTCTAGAATAAATATTAAAATTAATTAATAACATTTTATGCAAGTAGAAATTTAAAAAAATAAATAAATCAACCTGTATCGGTAGTGTTTTTCCCCAAAACCAACGTTGCCGGTGCTAAAATAGGCCTCAATTCTAATTATTCAATACAATTATTGTTTAGTAATATTAATTTTTTAACCTATTTTGAAAACGAAACCTTTATGATCAGTGCTATCGGCCATACTTCGAGTTGGCGTATCTACTTTTACCGCAAATGGATTATGAACCATTCTAGGAGAATTTAACAAAGATGCTGCATATAAGTCCAAAAAAAACAATAATTACTGTATTAGTTAATTAATACTGCAAAAATATTTAAAATAAAAAAGCTTACGTGATCCTGCAGAACAATTATCGTTATTATCGGTTGGAAAATCGCTCCCTCTAGTCTGTTGGAAGCAAATTTAATCAAAATGATTCTTAAAAAAATGAATTTTGCAATTGCGAATAATTTTACTTACATTTTCTGGAGATGAGAATCCGCTTTCACAATCGTGTCCAACGCCACGATAATTATTATCAGAGCTTCCTAATTACAAAATAAAGAAATTAAATATGAAAAAGTCGGTTCAATTAAGATCAAGAATCGACGCATTTATTGATGTAATTTTTGCCTGTTTTCTACACAAGGTCACTAAACGTTTTTCTAATCTATAAAAGATTTGCGCTTATAACTGGCTCGAACTAACCATCGACTAAATTTTGCTGAATGATTAAAAGATCTTTTTTTGTTTATTTTTGAAACTCGGAGCCCGCTAGTTAGAATTGAAATCGCATACTCGTTTTAGCCAACCCAATACATTAAAAATTTAACGACGTAGCTTTAAAAAAGCGATAAATATAGAAACGTCTTATATAATTAATTTTTTTTTTAATAAATAAAAATAACATCACGTGCTTATCGAGAGCGAGTTTTAACATCTAATTTTAAACATCTCTTATGGATTTGTTAGCACTGGCAACGTACAAATTTTGCTCATTATTTAACCGTCACGTAATAATATTAAATTTTTAAGACTTCAAATGAACGAATGCATTGTCTAGATTATGGGTGGTTCCTTAAAATTATTATCATAAGACAAAAAAGGATATCTTTTCTTACAATTTGAGCAGCAATTCGTTGTAAACATTGAATGTAGGCTTAAGCAATACACGGTACCGTCAATTAACAATCGTTTTTTTAAGTAAAGTTCTACAAATTATTAACAAGCGAAGGAGAAAGAACAGGCCTGGTAAAAAAATCTTTCCACTACTAATTTCGATCTTTACACCTAGTGATTACGTGACATTACCAACGGAGCAATTCATTGTAAATAAAAACCAGTAAAAACTGGAGCTTACCAGAATCCAAACCCGCCATTTTCAGCTTTTGGCTTTATGATTAGACATTCCAAAATGATATTTATCGCATCCCCATTTCGATGCCGAAATGAAGACAGTTTTTACGCCTAAGCAATTAGGCTGGAGTCGACGCTAGCGCCACTATTGAAAACGAAGAAAACCAGTAAACATTCGACTGTTCGCTAGGGGGCGCGCAATTCGATTATGTGCTAACGATGTGCAATAGCAAAGTTGTGTGCAAAAAATATGGGAATTTTCGGTTACGATGCTATTGCCAAATTGTAATATCATTAAAATTGAGCATCAATTATTAAGAAATAATTAAAACAATCCTTTCAAAATTAAAAAATAATTTTTTTTATCGACTTCAACAGTGTCCTTTTATTACCCTTATAATATTATAAGCGCCCCTATCACAAAGAATTTACTATTGTAGGCTACTACATTTTTTTTTTTGTATAGTTACTGTTAAAAGCCAATGGATTTTAAAACATTCAAGCATTACAAAATTCATAATTATAGCTAAAGTAAAGCTTAAATAAAATTGAATTAATATTGAAATGCTACTGCATATTAGAAGGAGATTAAAGAAAATGAAAAGGTAAAATTACGCTAAGTCAAACGTAACAAATATTGTTGTATTTTCTGTAAATAAGTTTTTATTTCATGAATTTTTTTCAAAACTTTCCAAATTGCTTTTTAGAACCAGGTCCTTTAACGATTTTTAAAGTGTTGAAACGAACAGTTTTGCTCAAAGGTCGGCATTCTCCTACGATCACCGTATCTCCGATCGAGACATCCCTATTTGAAAGAAAAAAGCATGGTTAGTGTTAAATTCCAATTCAAAAATGTATAGTTTTTTAAGTTATTACCTAAAGCATGGTGATAGATGAACCGACATATTTTTATGCCTCTTTTCGAATCTATTATATTTCTTCACGTAATGTAAATAATCTCGTCTAATAACGATGGTTCTTTGCATTTTCATCTTCATCACCACGCCGCTCAAAATGCGACCACGAATACTGATATTACCAGTAAACGGGCATTTCTTATCGATGTAATTTCCATCGATAGCCTAAAATAAACAAAGAAACATTACAATTAAACATTTTTCGAACTTAGAAATTGCAAAAAATGAATCAAAGAAAGAGAATTTCAGTAACACGTGTATCACCACTATTAATTCTGAAGACCGTCGTGTATAGTTTCATCATTAAAAAAATACAATAATAAACATAAGAATAATATTAATCATTTCTACTTGCCTCTCGAGGAGTCTTGAAACCTAAACCAACGTTTCTCACATATCTTTCTTGCTTTTTCTTTTGTTTTCCGACTATAACTTTGCGGTTGAGGAAAACAGTGGGCTGCTTTTGGAAAGCGCGTTCAACCTGCAAATTGTCGTCGTATATGTTAATTTAAACATTTTATTACAACCACTTCCTACAAATTACTACATTTAAAGTTTGTAATAATTTAAGTAAAATTGATTTCAGGAAAAAATAAGAATGAACATCTTAATCTTACTTGATCAGCCATCCTTCTGAAGTGAGCAGGAAAAAGAACACATGCCACACGAAGCACGGGGTCTACAATAGTAAAATTAAGGCAATTCACTTCCGTTTGTGTACGTATTTCCGGTATGGTATGAGCAGCCAATAACAAAATATTACAACAACATATTTTTAACCGCCAGATTTAAAATTATTACATTACATTGAATTACCGATAATAAATTTATTCTAAATGTATTTAACTTAAAACAAACCCAGCAATAAGATTAAAAAATTTATCAAAATAAAAATAAGCGTATGACATTAAATTACCGCTGTTGAGTTAAAATAATTCAAAATATTAACTATAAATTTTAATTTATCGTACTTTAATTCTCAGATAAATTGATGTGTCATTAATTATTTTAGAATCACACGTTCATAAAAAAAAAATGCTTTATTTTTTGTTTAGCTCATTGATAATACAGTAATTATTATAATCACTAAACATTCCAAAGATTAAAATATTCATACTGGTACACAATAATAATATTATTGTAAAACTGAATTATATTTAATCAATCAAAAGTTCTATTCTGGTGTATTTGATTCTCTTTCGGCGTCGTTACCCGGTTCCTGGGGTAAAGCTTCAGGTTCTTCAACTTTTAAGAAAAAAAATGACATTTAAACATCAAAAATTTTAAAAAAATAATATCACTGTTAGAAAACCAAACTTGAAGTTAATAATATTGAAAGGAGAGGATCTCGTAATCGTGCGTTAAAACGTATTTATCGCATGCACAAATACACGCATAACCACAGAATACATGTAATTATAAACTTATTGCAAATTAACGTACGAAACGTTATTAGAAATTCCTCATATTTCTATCAACCGCATTTTCCGAAGTGCTTCTCAATTGACGCATTAACTCTAACAAAGTTGTTTGAAGTCGTGATCCTCTCCGACCTTAGCATCATTTCAATTTAGAATTTTACATTTAAAAAAAAATTGCAAAACAAACACTTTTCTTTACAAAAACCAAAAAAGAAGAAAAAACAGATATATTTGTATAATATATATATATAGAAAAAATACCTTGCTCAACGGGAATAAGACCACTGGTTCTAGTTGTGTTATATGAACCACAGGGCTGACATTTTAAACCAACAACATGGAATTTTACTTGACTGTTCTATTTTATAAACCAGCAGTTAATTTCAATTACTAATAATATCATGAAAACTAAATACTTTGTGGCAATCTCTGCATAAGATTTTAACTTCCAGTCTAGAATATTCAGCCGGCATAGGTGTTGAAACAAGTTCTCTATCTAATTGCTCCCACGCGGAACTCATATCTACCATAGAAATATTACAAAGAGGGCAGGTGTAATTTCTAAAAAAACAAACAATAAACATTTATACAGCATAATTGTAAATCCGTATATAAATAAACGTTCAACTTACCCGGTCGTCAAAAGATTTTTATAACATGTGCTAAAATATCAAAATTAAAAATGTATAATAAAGTAAAATAATATCAATAAGTATATTTAATACCTGTGAACCATATGACCGCAAGAAAGATTCACCCCACTTACTCTTGAAGAGTGGATATCTTCTAAGCAAACTGGACAATTGCTTCTCGCTGCATTTTCTATACACTACAAAAACCCAAACTTAAAAACAAATAATTTTCCATTAATTTAATTAAAATATATTACGGTACTTTGTGTGTATTTATAGAACTTTTATTGTAACACAAGCCACACTTTAAGCAATGGAAAAAATTATCTCTTCCTCCAACCCTTAAATTTTTTAAATATTAATATTTTATTGTGGTCGTAAAAGAAAAGTACTGAAGTTATTAAAGAGGTTTCTTAACCTCGATTACATTCACCTGCAAAGTCCACAATCTTCGCAGTGAAATTGTTTCTTGTCTTCATCGTCAAATAGTCTGCATTTGGAACAGAAATAGTTTCCAAATACAGTTTGACACGCGTGGCAAAGATTACTGACCTAAAACACATACAATAATTCCGAAATGTTATCGTTTACCCAAAAAAAGAAAAAAAAAAATTGAAAGAACCTTTTGAGTGAGTTGGCAAACGAGACAAACGACCTCCATCACGTTAGAACGGATCAGCTGATGGTTTTCTTTATCATCGTGGCAAAACCTGCAAGTGTAAGTTCTTCCACAGCAAGGAGCCTACAAGTTCAAGCAGAAAGAAAAAGAAAACTTATACAAAAAAAGCTAAATAAAAATGTAACTGCACTTTAACGTCGGGTCGCTCACCCACGTTGTGTTCAACCCGACTCTTTGTTTTCGCCAATAACTAAAAATAACCTTACATTTCGCAACTTTTTTCTTCATTTTCAATTTCCACAACAACATTGTTTACAAAATAACTAAATAATAAGGCGCATTAAACGCTTAGTAGAAATAATTTAAAATACACCTAACGACATGTAGCCTACTTCAAAATACAAAAAATATAAATTTTTTAGAAAAATGAGGTTGACAGCAATAAAATTGATTAACGCAGCACTATATTTTGTCATAATTATATAGATCCTATGAATATAAAATACTACCTAATTGAATAATAAGAAATAAAAGTGAAATAATAAACCCAAATTTTAAACGTTTTACCAAACTTTTACTTTACAGTAAGTCAATTTATTTTTAACTTGACATAAGTTTTAGTACTGTAGTTTTATTTAAAAGCTCACGCCACTAACGGTAGTATCGTTCATAACTACAGTGGTTTTTTTTTTATAAAAAAAAAAATTTGATTATAATTAGTTATTGACAGTTACCGTTCTAATGAGCATAATATATGTACACAGCAATTGAAAAGAAAAACTTACCACCAGCTGGCATTTTCTTCTATAGTGTTCACAACCTAACAAATATTTTGGCTTCTCAGCATTTTCCTCGTCTTCTTTTTCCTCGCCTGCTTCGATATCATCATCCGTGTCTGAATCTTCATTTTCGGCATCATCATCATCATTTGAATCTTCGATTGGGGCATCTTCAACTAAATGTTCGATTGGAACACTGACGTCTTCAGCTGGAACATCATTTTCCTCCACGACATTATTATCACTGGACATTCTTGATCTCGTCCTCTACTTCCTCAAAACGCGTATCTACATGTAATAATTTTATAATTACTTTTAAGGTTTTATTAGTACAAGGAATAAAATATAGTTACTCGAAAATGATTATTATTAAGATGGAAACTAGAAATTTCACACCGAGACTCAAGCGATACGAAAAAACAACTATAAATAAAAATCTGTGACCAAGTTGATCTACATTTTGTAATCTCACACTACCGGTAGATGGCGCTGTTAAAACGGTGCAAATGTTTGCCACCAGATGGCGCCCACTATTACGGTAAAAAAAATGTCTAGTTATGCGGCATGGCATTCAAATTTCAAACTAAAGGGTACACGACAAAGTTTGCCTGCCAAAGTATTCATTGACAAATAGTTCAAAGTATATTTATCTTAATTTAATAGATATACTATTATTAATACCCTGATTAAATTTAATTTAATCTCAACATTCAACACTATCTTCTACATTCAATTGTCAGTTTTTTTAATTAATACTTTTAATTAAATAATGCTCTTATTGTCGTGAATTCTTTGAAGGTGACCTCTTTCTCGTGATCTCTAAGTCGTCACACCAAAGTAATTTCACCGCCAAATTTACGGATCGTGGTACAAGTTACGGTAGGGTTACATGTAACGAAGGTCATCTACATTTCTTTTAATAATTATAAAGGTGAGTTATTAATTACTACCGTACATAATTTGATAATTTTATTGATGTTAGCTAATGCCGTTTATTAACAAAAAATAATAAACCACATGGTTTCTCACGATCTTCTGGATTGCGTGTGTGTGTGTAAAGTTGATCGAGGCAAAGGTCAAGTTATGAGGCTTTGTCAATGGCGACCTCAATTTGCAAACTTTTTTTTTTCTCTTAAAATTTGTTTTTATTGATTTTTTATTTCGATTTGTAATTTAGGTTAGCATCTTTAGCTGCTTTCACTATTTCATATGTTAATCTCGTTTTTGTACCATCGATATAATTTTGATTGTGATCTGCTCCGGTTACTTAACAAAAGCTGAAGGTGAATTGGAAGTACTTGTTGACGTGAACCGAGGAGCTATATTATCACTCTGGAATGCTGCTGCAGTGATCGGTATTATCATTCCCAGCAGTCTCGTTTTTTTTTTATTCATTCTTCTTCTGTGAAACTCTGTGTAATGCTCTGAAGGCTGAGAAATGTCTGCTGGTATACATTTTTACAAGAAGAAGAAAAAAAATTTGGTTCTGGAGCGTGGTATTTTTCGGTACCATGTACCATGACTTTGGCTAATAATTCTATTTTTTTCTCTTTTTCTTCTTTTTAGATGAAGATTCACAAGAATTTTTTTTTCATTCAACACCTTCCTTCTCTTTCAATTTGTTCTTTTATAGTCCTAGTACAATTTGGTTAATCAAGCTGATCTGTTTTGGTTTTAATTCTGCTAACTGATTCTGATTTCGTTGAAATTTATCATATGATCCATTACCGGTATAGATAATTATTAAAGAAGAAATAATAATTTCAAGTTGAAAACTAATTTGCTAATGGTTTGCTATAAATGAATGAAGAAAATGATAATTTGAATAGGAGCAAATTTATGCTGAGCGTTGAAGCCTTGATGTATTCGAACCTCAGTACCTGCGTATACAAATAAACAAAACTGGGTTACTGGATCTTTTTTTATTTTTTGCTCTAATTTTATATTGATGAATCTAGATTTATGAATACTTTATAGGAGAAGTAAAAAATAACGTTTAAGAAGTTTATTAATCGCTATGTTTTAACCTGGAATACTGGATAGGCTTTTTTCCCGTCTTGTCAATCAATTGTTATTAATTATGAAAATCCATTGCTTATATTTAGCTGACAAATTGCCTAAATAACGTTGAATTTATCCACTTTTTTTCTTCTTTCGTTTCACAATAATAATTACTGTACAGTATTGTCAAAATTAATAACCGAATTTTACAGCTTAATGTTTATACAATTGGCTGTATTTGAATTGATGCCTCGAGTTTCATAATAATAGGCCTACATTATATTTTACAGAAAAAAAAACGTTTATAAAAGGCCACGTTTCAACCTGAAATAACTTTCTTTTATTTCCTCAATCCATTGTTATTAATTATAAACATTCGTGACTATATTTTGCTGACAATTTGCCCAAATAACGTTGAGTTTATTATTTTTTTTTCCAGGTTTAAAAAAAGGGATCGAAATTAAAAAAAATAATAAACTAAATTTTATAGCTTTTATGTTTATATACAATATCTAAAGTTGTTTATTAATATTCTTTTTTTCTTGTATTAGGTGAATGGGAAATATAGCGTGCAGTTTCTCGCTTTTATTCGCGTATAATGGGGGAAGATAATTGGAACAAAAGTGCAAAAATTGGATGGTGAAAAGTTTATTTGGACCGTGCATAATTCGAGTCTCATCCCTCCGACACGTCTTCTGCGTGGAGTTTGAAATTAAATTTTCATCTGGCGTACAAGGTAAAATGAAAAAATATATACAAATATTTTTTTTTTTAATTCAATGTAAAAATTGGAAGCGGGGGTAAGGTTATCACGCGAAATGAAACGTATAATCGTGAGAGTGATGTACGTAAGAAGTAGATTGAAGCAGGGCGTCAATAAGCTGCGCACGAGGTGCGGTGCGTGCGATCGGTAAATACAGGCATGAAATTATTATTCTCGTGTAAATATTACAAATTGCAACTGTCAATACTTGCACCGCTTTGTTGTTGTTATTATTATTAGCGTAATATTCTATTTTTTTCTTTTGAAAAAAAAAAAAAAAAAGGTGTATTTTGGGGATGCTAGTTGGATGTGCAATGATGCGGAGATATTTGCGCTCTCTGTCTCTGCTCGGATCTACATGTACCGTACTGACCTACAAACGCATGTGTGTGTGTGTTTGTATTTAATAGGCGAATAAGAACTGAAAAACTAGTGATGTGTGTGATATCTCTGTGGGCGGATGATGAGAACAAATTGAATTGACTGAGAGAAAAAAATAGGTCGAGCGGAATAAGTTGCGGAATTTTTCGTTAGTCATCTTTTATTAAACAAATTTTTATCTTGTACTCCTCCTAACACTTTTAAAGATTCTAATTATTCGTTGTTGTTTTTTTTTATTATTATTTTTATTTATTTGTTTGCTTTTAGCGGCGCAGACGAGTATTTTTAATGAAGGTTTGCAATTCTCGTTTTTTAAACCGATTTTGCTCGAATAGAAAAGCGTGTAAATCAAGATCAAATTGTCTGGGAAAAGCTGGTAGATTGGAAGCTAGGGTGTGGAGTTTAATGCATAATTTAATTCCTTTTTTCTTTCTTGCGGAATGATTTAATACACTTTTTAAAAGTTGACTAATAAAATTTAACCTCGAGTAACCTATTTTCTACAGATGTAAAATTAATAAGAAGATTTATAAACTAAGTAAATGAACAAAAAACATGATTATAAAATTATAATATTTTAATCATTTTTTTTTTTGTTTTTGTTTTTTTTAACCGCGTTTAATCGAATGCCGCGTAAAGCGAAGGGATATTATAATAAACGCAGCAATGAACAAGTATTTGTCTACTTTTTTTAAAATTTTTTTTTATTAATTATTTAAAATTTTAGTTTTTTTTTTTTTGGAAAAATAAAATAATAGGCAATAATAATATAAAACTTTTTTTTTTTTTTTGGGAATAAATTTTGGGTGTTGGCGTACAGTACAGTATACAGATAAAAGGGTGTGGGCGAAACACATTTAATAATAATTACTTCGTAATATATTGTAAAAATAAAAAGGCTGAAGAAAAACCTCCGTTTACACTATACAAATATATCATTCGTTTGGTGTGGGGGGGGGGGGGGGGGGGGA